>JARYGA010060050.1:48179-91486 GCA_030545235.1 Helianthus tuberosus
AAAAAAAATCTAAATAGTAAGTTTTGCAAATCAGTCCAGACCTTAGAGAACGAGAAATCCTGGTCGGTTTATATGTTCTAGTTCTGATGGGTGTGCGGAGTGAAAGTAGGGGCGTGGTCTAGGTGGTGGTAGTTAAATAACGTCATGGAACACTACCCCTACTCGGCGTGAAGACTTCAACGCAGCGTGGAAAAGGTTTGTGAGGGTGGTGGCCCATTTTTTTTTTTTTTTTTTTTTTTGTGAAACTTGGATGTGGAAGCTACACCCTTTATACATGAAAAGTGTGTCAAAATAATGTGACACCTACCTAGCAGTTTTTATGAGATGTAGAAAGTATAACCACACTCGACAGTTTAAATACGTGATATTTCTTAATCAGTGGCGTAACGTTACAAGTGCCCAAAAGGCCAACTTGTGCTTTAACAAGTAAATTTTTAAAAGCGGTATTTCTTAAAGAATAAATATTTTATTTTATTGATTATTAAAAGGGTATAAAATAGAATTGATAATAGTTGGTGCAGAGAGATATTTTCTGCTTGGTAGTTAAATTCAAGCTTTATTTATTTATTATTGATAAAAGCTGGTGTAGTTGGATATTTTATGTGTAGTAATTAAACAAAAAGTTAAATTATTTTTAGAATCAGTCACATGGTTTTGAAGCAGTGCATAGTCAGCACCCATGTGAATGTGTCCAACAACACAACAGTACAAAATCTCTACTTCCACTTTATCACTTTATCAATCATATAGAAACAAAAGAGTCCAATTGAATGACGATTTTATTGTGTTCAGAAACATGTTACAATTATAGACTATAGTCAATTATTTTCTTCTTTTATATTATTTTTAATTAATATTTCTTGACATGAACTATATATAGTTTATTATAAAAAAAATACTAAAAAGTTTAAAGAACAAAAGAAACATCAACACCATGATCAATGTTATGGACGGATATACAAGCCTCAATAAAGTTGTCCCTAAGAGAATATAACAATTCTTCAATTTATTTATAAAAATCTACATAATAGTTTATTAATAACAAAAGTTGTATTACAAAATCAAGTTTATAAAATCTAGAAAAAAAAGACACTTAGTTAACATACACTTCAATGACCATGCACGGATCTAGCATGTAATTAGAGGTAGCTTGAGCTACCTTTCAACTTTGTCGACGAAGTACATAATTAGTGCAAAGTTTTTCTTCCTTCTTCATTTTATGTATTATGCACCCTTGAGCCAGATATTAGGATACCCCTACGTCTAAAATTTTTTTAAGATGCCTTAAAATTTTTCTTTTAAATCCGTCATTGGAAAAAAATGTAAACTTTTTTGCCTCATGGATTGTCTTTTCTATTATTTTCAAGTAACTTTTAAGAATATTCCTTCAAACGTTTCATCTTTTCCTTTTTCGCTAGCTTAATACTTTAATTAAATAAAAAATATTTTTATAACAAAAGCACGACCGTACCTCAAAATTTCTTTTTGTCGGGTATAGAAAAGCACGACAATGCTTTTTGCTCAAAAAATTTCCATCCTTTTCACTCTTTTTATTTTGTAAAAAAAGAAAACCGTTGGTTCTTAAAAAAAATCTTTATGACAATTGATAAGAATAATTAGAATTAATTATACAGATAATCCTTATGGTATAGCTAAAATAACATTTTTTATAAATTATATTTTTAGATCTAAAGGTTTAAAATTGCATGTTAAGACTTTGTGGTTTCCATTATGTAATGCTTTGGGTGTTAAAGCGATTAGACGTCAACTTTTCTGCTAAAATTGAGTAACACTTAGAATCCTTAGGTCCTATAAATGTTATTTTGGCAGCCGGGGTTTCACCGGAAACAAACTCTCTATTCATACAGGATAGATGTAATGTTGTCTACATCTTATCCTCCTCAAACCCTACGTTAGCTTTGCTATTGGTGGAATTTAATGAGTATGATGATGATGATATGTATGTGAATAACTTTACATATAACAACGACGACGACGACAATATAAACGCAAGAGTTAATTGACCAATATAGTCCCTGTGTTTTTGGCCATTTTGCCAATTTAGTCAAAAGGTTTCATTTTTCGTCAGTGGGTCCAAAAAGGTTTCACCGTTGACATTTTAGTCCACTGGGTTAATTTCATCCATTTTTTCTGTTAACGAGAAGGGCAATTCGGTCATTTTATATGGCCGAATTGCCCTCCTAGTAAACAGAATTACATATAAAATGACCGAATTGCCCTTCTCGTTAATATAGAAAATGGATGAAGTTAATCCATTGGACTAAAATGGCAACGGTGAAACCTTTTTGGACCCACAGACGAAAAACGAAACCTTTGGACTAAACTGACAAAATAGCCCAAACCACAGGGACTAAAATGACATTTAACTCTAAACGCAACCATAATTCTATCTTTTCTTAACAAAAACACACACACACACACACACTCGTCTAACTACCATGCTTTTACAATTTTGCCCCTTTATCAAATAATGCTCATTTCATTTCTAAACACATTACACACTAGATTCAGGGGTAAACATTTTGACTTTTGACTTTTTGAACTTTTTTTGTATTGTAGTAAGTAGTGATGATTTTACTAAACATCTCATCTGGGTATCCTTTCTTTGTTACATATATTCATTCATTTTTTTCCTTGTAAATTACACTGTCAAACTCCATTCATCTTGCCTAAATAAGCTTCTAAAATATGAAGGAACGACTACATTCTGATCGCACTGTGATCCGATGAAAACCTGCAACCACCACGGCCAATGTGGTTAGCCAACCCGCGAATATGGTTGTTTATTTGAAAGAAAAATGAGCCGAATCGCGTACCTAGGAAACTCAAAGTAACATGATTTTACTGAAGCCAATTCCAAAGTCGAGGTCAACGGGGAGGTGATGAAGTTACTATTGCTAGCAGACGAAGAAACAAGGGTATTTTTGTCATTTGAAAAGACAGTTTGATGATCTTCAGATTTCTTCGGCGATGCAAAAAGGCTGTCGGGAAGATTGTGCTCCAAGCTGTAACACATAGCACATTTATAGAACTGCTATTTAGAACTAGATGATTATTCAATACAAAACCAATTCTAAATATAGTCCTGCAATAAACCACATCATCATCATCATCATCATACTCAGTAAATCCCACCAATAGCAAAGCTAAGGTAGGGTCTGAGGAGGGTAGATGTAGACAGCCTTACCTCTACCCCGTAGGAATAGAGAGGCTGCTTCCGGTGAGACCCCCGGCTCGATTGTAGTTTTGTATCAAGCCTTGGACCTATGACACATAACACTCAAACAATCAAGACAGAGACTGATTGGTGCATGTACCCCCATGTCTTTTAGCTATCAACGTCACCACATGATGCATGATTAACCATCCGCCGCTTTTAACATTATTTTCACGAAATTAGTAAAATAACGTTAAAGTTAGTACCATTTCACTTTTGCCCCCCGAGCGCCCACACATATATACATTATATGTGCACACCGCAAGCGGGGCATCGAACCAAATGTTCGGCGAACAGTTCGTGAACCGTTCAGCGGGAAGTTCGTTTGTTTATTACACAAACAAACACGAACAGGAAACTTTGTTCGTTTAGTTAAATGAACGAACATGAACAGAGGTCGCGTTCGTTCGTTTTTGTTCGTGAACGTTCGGTAACGTATTCGTTTGTGTTCGATTGTGTTCAATAGTTCATTAGTGTTTTTTTTATATTTTATTTAAATACTTCAAAATTCCGACAAATAAAATATTTAATAAGTGTCGGTGTATTATATACTTTGTTCATCAACTTTGTTTGTGTTCGTTTGTTTCCATTTGTGTTCATGAACATTAGTTTGTGCTCATTTGTGTTCATCAAAATTCGTTGCCTAAAATTAACAAACAAACATGAACAAGTTCATTTCCTTAACAAACGAACACGAACATAAAATATTGTTCGGTAAGTGTTCATGAACAGTTCGTGAACATGTGTATTTCTTAACAAAAGAACACGAACAAGATCTTGTTCGTGTTCGTTCGGCTTGTTTGCAGCCCTCATAATCACCTCTCTTTCTCACCATATCTTTAAAGTGTTACGTATGCAGTTCTAGTGATTCTTTACTCAAAATTGGTTCTATAATTAACTCGATCATTCCGGTTGAACAAAACCAATTAACATTGTGATTTTTTCTTGAAATAGTAGGAGTATACCTTTCGGGTAAATTAATACCATCTTCATGACTATCTTTAAGATCCGATGCTTCATTCTCTTCCTCACGGTTTAAACTCGCCTTTAATGGTGGTTTGACACCATCGGTGGTTATTGGAGGCCCTAGTTTTGTAATCAAACTATCATCTGCAAGAAAACAAACACAAATAGTAAAGAACAAACAATTTATACGTTCACCATTTAGCTAACGGTACCACATATTTAGTACCGGAATCAGGACTTGAAATGTTGCTGCTATCAGAACCAAAAACCGACGAGTGGTTGAGGTAACTTGGAGAGTAACAAGTGGGAGACGGAATGGCTGCACCGGTGGAAAATGCACGCTGGTGGTGGTAGTTTCTTTTCACGTCGAGAAGCTGCAGATCCATGATCCGACGGTTCTGAAGCTCGATCGCGTGCTGCAAATCCGCCTGCTCCTCCAACTTTTTCCGCCACATTAAATCCTGGCTGTTGATCAACATCCTTCCACCTGTGATTCAAACAACACCAATTACATATAGTCAAGACTACTAGAATTAAGAATTGTTTACTAAACAAGTTCTGGCAAGTCCAGTGCACGAGGCTCCCACATGCACAGGGTCCAGGAGGTGTCAGGCCAACTTGGGTCTGATGCACGCATAGGCGGACCCAATAAGAAACCATGGGGGCAACCGCCCCCATGAAAAAAAAAAATTAGTGTTATTTTTACGCGCCCCTTACAGGACAAATCTAAATCAAAGATCTGAGTTTAGAAAAAGTATACCATGTTGCAGATCAAAAGGATCGTGAGAATCAAATCCGATGGGACTATCCATTTGCTGTTGCGGCTGCTTCCTAAACTTATCAGGGACTTTCCCCTTCTCTTTGTACGGTTTCACAAGCACCCGCGCCTCACAGACAAAATGCGGATTCCCTTTCGCGAGTATGAGCTTAACAGTTTCTGCAAACACGAAACTCACAAACCCGAACATTCGTTTCTGCTGGTATGGGATCCGAACATCTTGAACCGGCCCGTACATGCTACAAAACCCGACAACAAACTAAGTATTAGAAAACACGGTTATTACCTTATTACAACAGAATTCAGTAACGGAGACAGGTGATCGAACCTGAAGTAATTCGACACATCTTCTTCCGTAAACGAGCTATCCGCTGGAAAAGTTAGGTAAATTTGCCTCGAACCCGGGTTTACCATACCCATCAAGAAATCGTTCCTTAACCGACCGAAGTTGTTCATCTCTTCTCCCATCATCAATGCTGCTGCAGCAGTGGCCATCCTACAAACAACAACCCGAAACCGAATTTAAGATTTGTACGATCTAGTGGCGGAGCTTGAACGAAAAGTCCAGTGAAGTCCGGACTCTTAAACATCCAATATTTTACACTAAAAAAACCAGAAATTTCGGTAAAATTAACATTACGAGCAAAAAATCAGTGGGGACCGGGGCACGGGCACCCCGATCCACCAAGAATCTCCGCCACTAGTTCGACCATCATGGTCGATAGGGTGGCTCATGAGCCGAGCTAAGCCAGTGCCAGCTTGAATTCTAGACCAAGCTGGCTAGGCCCCGTTCAGCTCGAATTCTAGACTGAGCTGGCTCGGCTCGGTTTAGCTCGAATTCTAGAGTGAGCTGGCTTGGCTTGGCTCGAATTTTAAACACCCCACATTATTTATTTTGTAGCGAGTTTCGAGCCACAAGCTATTCGAAATCGAACATCAGATTCCGGTGTTTTTTTTTTTACCTTGGGCTACCGGATTGTTGAAGAAGATAATTCATGGGTTTTGGGCTGTTAGGAGAAGAAACACCAGCAGCTCGCATTAACAACCGAAACTCATCGACCAGATCATAAGACGGGGCTAAAGGATTTAACGGCGGTGAGGGTAGATTAGTAATTTTACTATTAACATGCCGTGAAGCAGTTAACGAATTACCAGAATTTTGCCGTGAAAGATTGTGTGAACTTAACGGTGACGGAGGAGATGAAATGTTAAGTTGTATGCGAGCTTTAATAATAACGGAATGAAGAAGTGATTCTGGGCCAAAAGCTAACCGAATCATTTCATTTTCACCGTGATCTTGAATGAGAAGAAGACCCATGATTTTGGATGCGTTTTGAGGGTCTAAAGTTTGGAGCTTTGTGAATACAATTCTTGTTGCTTCATATGAATCCATTTTTGTGTTTTTTTTGTTACTTGAAAATCAACCCAAGATTTGTGAGTTTGAAGTTAAGGATTCGTAGGTGAAAGTAGTTGGTGTTGAATTAATTGGTTGTTACTGCTGCTGCTCCTGTAGAGGAAACAAACAAAAAAAAATTAAAAAATCAATTATGGGGTTAGAAGAAATATTCATTTTTTCACTCAATTCACACACCCCAATAAAAAAAAAACTGGAGTTAATTCAAGAACAAGCTCTTTACACACAGAGAAACAGAATTAAAGAAAGCATAAATTTTTTTACTTATGTTGAAAAGAAAAGAAAAGAAAAGAAAAGAAAAGAAAAGAAAAAGATGGTGAAAAGGCTTAAAGAAAAGTTGAGTCTCTTTTTCAACATTCTTGCAGAAGAAGGGCAATCATGCATTCATACCTACTGAAAAAAGCTCTAAGCTTTTCTCATTTTGTTGAGATGAAGAAGATGATGACGAGGAGGAGGAAGAAATTTAAAGGTAAATATAAAGGAAAGTTAATGAATGTGATGATGAAGGGTTCAAGTGAAGACAATCAACCACCCTTGTGATAAGTTGCTGTATAAAGTGATAAGTTGCAGAAGTGGAACAATCACTTGCTTTGAAGTTGCTGCTGTCAATGAGTTGATTTTCAGACTAATATAATAAAGCACCTAAACAGTACCTTTGTTAAGTTGTTTTCAGTGAGAGAGAGAGAGAGAGAGAGAGAGAGATTCTCTCTAGCATCTCTCCAATTTTGGTTTGGTGATATAAGTTGAGCAAGTAGATTTACTTTGATCTTTGACCCAAAGGTAGTGTCAAAAGACAAGAATACAAAAACGATATTATGTATTTAGAGGTTTTTAAATGGCTCAAATTATCCACACAACCTATTTGTCTATTTGTACACCCTTTGTCTCGTATAGACCTATACGGTTACATCAAAATTAATGTCTGACTGGTGCCACTTCTGGTCTGGCTGCTCTTATACGCCACGTATAAGCCTATACGGGGCGTATAGGACCCCTAGTACATGTCTCATAAAAATCTTAAAAATTTTAAAAAAGAAAAATGACAAATTATCATTTTAGCCCTAAGACATCCTCAGTCATCAGGACTAAAATGGTAATTAACCATTTGAGCAGAATAGCCTCAAATGGTTAATTACCATTTTAGCCCTCAGTTAGGCCTAGATTGGGGGTGTTTCAGGGCTAAAATGGTAATTTGTCATTTTGCTTTTTTTTTAAATTGTTATACTTGAGGGGCTAGACGTCGTGTACAGGACTAGATTGGGCGTCTAGAGTTGTTTAAAAGACTATTATACCCCTGAGTGAGGGCTAGACTGGGGGCAACACAATGCTATAATGGTCATTTGGACCACATTAGACACCCGGTCTTGCCCTGTACGCGGCGTATGTTTTTTTTGTTTTCTCATTTTCTTTAAGACCGGGCGTCTAGCCCTGTACGTGGCGTATGAAGTGATTGATTTGACATGGTACGAGGTTGACCAACTGGTCAGAGACTTGAACCCTAGACGCCCCATCTAGGTGTGTACTAGGCGTCTTGAAGGTGTGGAAATAGACCCTTGGGTGTGTGAATATGTACCTTTTAAATAGAGGGGGATAATATGAAGGAGAGCGGACATGATGGGTGATATTGTGTAAAAGCATCCAAAAACGTGTTTTTTTTTTTAGTGGATGAGAGAAATGGTGTGAATTGTTAGTCGGTTTTGGTTATGTGAGAGACAAAACTTGAGAAGGATAGGCAGGTTATGTGAAACTAGTTTTGAAGTCTCCAATCGTGGATAGTCTTAGTTGCTTTTGAGGTTTTGATCAAACAAAACAAAGATTTTTACTATATTCAAACTAAAGAACTAACTACAACACAACATGTGGAAAGTCGTATGTTGTTTGGCGTGCTTGAGTTGTACCATACGTCCAAGTGTGAAAAATGAGATGATGCCACCCGTAAATTATCAACATATTTTTGAACTTATATGAGTTTTATATACATTTTGAGTAAAAATGTATATACCAAAATGAGTATTTTTTATATTTAACTAGGTGTTGCCCCGCGCTCCGTGACGGGTTTAATTTCTTATGATTGGCAACTACATTTACTTATGTTCAAGATATTAACACAGTTTTATGCCTCTCCAAAGCTTCTATCCAGAAGAAGCAGCGCCAACAATAACACAATTTCATGCATATATTCTGATCTCTAAAGTGCATCTTTAACATCACCTCTGTAACTTTTGGTGCCAATATCATATCACATACATGATACATCATGCTCAAATAAGTAAATAGAACCAAAAGCATATATAACAATCAAAAAATTATAATTTGAATTATATATAAATAAGAACAACATACGTACACGGTTAAGGCATACTCGATTAAGCAAATTAACTGAAACCGATTGCCCGAGATGGAACACTTCAGTTTTGGTTCAGTTAAGGCTCAAAATTGAACCGAACCAAACAGCAGCATTCGCCGTAAAGTTTTGTTTCATAATAATTGAAACTCCCAAAATGAAACATCTTGTGTTAGAGCAAACTCTGGTTTCTTCGAGGTTTCCGCCACCACAGCCTGCAAAACCCAATTGAAAATTAGGGTTCCATTCATGAGCATCAAATTTACCCTAAAATAGTTGAGGTTTAACTTTCAGATGAGCCTTGGCTCACCTTCACCGAGCAAACAACTATAAATTGGATCAGAAATTCAAGAGGGACAGAGAGAAATATGCAAGAGCTGACATCGGAAACGCACAACGAACATCAAATCTATCATCAAATCCAACAACGTAAATAGATTTGTGAGAGATGAGAGCAAAACTTCATAACCTAGTCACCATCTTCGTTCCACCGTCCCCCACATTTTCCGATCTATGTCGTCGACGTTAAACCCACAAGCAACACCACCACCATCATCATCCGACGAAGTGCGTAGCCGAGATGAGGAGGCCGACCGGAGGGCATAGTCGGCTCCGCCGCCATAGTTTTACTGTCTACCGTTTCTCTGTCTCTCTAGATCCGACTCACTTTCTCTCTCTAAGGGCTGTGTGTATGTGTTAGGATCTGAGTTTCTTTTGATTGTGTTTGTTTAATTAGAATGAAGATGAAATAGAAATTAATTGCAGCGGAAATATGAAATAAACTTTTAACACACAATCAATGGAAGAAAAGTTTCAACAAACATGTTTAATCATAGAATCGAATGATTGTATTTGATTACAATAAACAATACTAATGCATGCATGCACAGATCTCCCCCTCAGCCTGAGCTCACTTGATTGTTCGTACAGAATTGACTTGTGTGAAAGAGCTAACATAACAGTACATGGTATTGTTCTATTTATAGTACAGAACAACCACTGAGCATCTTTGGCTGACGTCACCATGAAAGTGACATCTAACCTCCTAACAAACTCTAACTACTGACCTATACAACCACTGATTACATAAGAATAATACAATGAAATAACTAAACCACTGATTCTTCATTCCACTGTTATAGCTCCAGCAGTGCTTTGGTCTTCAGCAATACTTGAGACATATCAGTAGATTGAGCTTCAGTACTTTAACTTCATCAGTTCTTTAGAGCAGCAGCAGTTGTGAAGAGCAGTACTTGAGTCCATCAGATGTTTGGAGCCACTGTCAAGGGGAAAGATCTGTTGCAAACAACTGCTTATGAAGGAACCACTGTTCCTGAACTGGTTTTGGCTTTATCAACTGTTCCTTTGTAGGGTTCAATCCCAACAATCTTCCCCTGGAACAGATGATGCCAAAACACTTCATTATTTAGGATCTTTATTGTCTCATCAGCATTTCCCTGATTTTCCCTTTGAATTGTAATTCAAAGTTCAGGGAATCTTCATCATCCTCATCCCTGCACAGTTGAAGCTCAAGGAGATCTTTTAAATCTTCTACACTCAGGCCTAGTGCATTTTCCCTTGATATGTGCTCAACTTTTCCACTGGACTTGAGCAGAGTCAATATGTGGGTCTTTTGATCAGACTTCCACTTTAGTATTTTTGAGTTCAGTGGATTTCTTGGGAGAGTTTTTATTTTTGATGAGTTTGGTGAAGGAGGCCTGCTTATGACTCCTTTGGCAGAATATTGAGATTTTGCTAAATCAGGATTTTCTGTAATCATTCTTTGAAGAGCCTCTTTCATAAGGTCATCTTCTTGTGCCTTTTCTATTTCATCCATATGTTTTTGCTTCTTCCTTTGATCTAGGGCAATGATGGAAGTATCAGATGATATGAATATGGTTTTCAGAGCAAGGGCCTGCTATTGTGGATCATCAGCTTTCTTGTCTCTGTATGCTGGCTTCTTTGGAAGGCTAGGATCTGTCTCTCTCCTTTTTTTCAGCCTCTCATATGCCTCATCAGTGTATTGCCTTGTCCATTTTGCTATGGCTTTGGCTGTACCAACCTTTGCTGCAACCAACTCTTGTTTCTTTCTTTTGTACTCCAAGGTAGATCAGCAATTGTCTTTTTGTATTTGCTCCAGTTTGGTGCTGATCTTTTCATACCTGGATCATTTTTTATTCTTTCAATTCTGTTTACTTCATGTTTCAGAGCAATGAGTGGCCAATCTCTGAACTGCTCAACCTTGGCAGGGTAGAACTTTTCCCTCATGATCAATGCAAGAAGGTCTTTTCTCATTTCCTGTTGCAGGTCAGCTTCTGGTAGCAGGTTGGACATTTCTTTACTCAAATCTCTTGCATAGTCTTCCAGCTGTTTAACTTTGGTAAGCAAAAACTGCATATGACTTGAGATGACATTGTCACTTTCCCCTTTGCATTCAAGTTTAGCTCTTATTTCAGCTTGTCTGGCTTTGAGTTTTAAATACTCATCCATGTTGCTTGGATCTCTAAAGCCACCAAGAGAGGGGAATTTTCTTTTTGGAGGATCATCCACTGTGTAGAATTGCCTCATTTCATTCTTTACATCATGCAATTCTAGTTGATAACTGGTTGCTACTGGTATAACATCAGCAGGATCATATCCTTCAAGCACCTTTGGAACTTTGATTGGATTAGCTAAGGTTGGATGAATGAATGGTTGAGGTTTGATGACATTGTAAGGTGCAGATGAAATGGGATCAGGTGCTGGTATATCATCATCATGCACCTGAAACTTTCTTTTTCTTGTATACACCTTTTTGGGAGAAGGTGTTTTTGTTTGGGTTTTTGGAACTGAAAGGATAATGGCTTGTGAAGGGATGTTTGAAGTGATGGGTGACTGACTAACAGTTGTTGAAACAACTGGTGTTTCAACCACTGTTGTCACTACAACTGTTGAAGTATCAACTGTTGTCTTCTGCTTTTTGGCAGCTGGTGTTTGTAATGGAGATGTTGTTTGTGGTGTAATAGTGGGTTGAGTGGTGGTTGGTGAAATGATAATGGCAGTGGTTGTAACAACATTTGTTGAAACCACTGAAGTATCAACAACTGTTGATACAACAGGTGTCTCAACATCTGTTGGTTTAGGGGTTGGTTTAGAATTTTGATGTGAGGAACTTTTGGGGATTTTAGGAGTAGGTTTAGTGGTTTTGGAAGGTGTGGTTTTGGGTTTGCTAACCTTTCTGGCAGTCATTCTTCTTTTTGGAGTACCATGCTCTTCCTTTTCCATCAAAACTTTCTTTTCCTGTTCAAATCTTTTAGAACCCTTTATTTCCATTGTCTCTTTCTTATTTGCTTTTTGATCAGCAAATGCATTCAGAGTCACATCAACCTTCTTTGAACCATCTGGCCTTGGAATTTCTACCACAGGTTTAGACTTTGGGTCTGGTGGTAGATATAAACCTTCTTTTCCTTTGTTTTCTTTCTCCCCCTTTTTGGCATCATCAGGGTTTTCAACATAAATGATGGTAGGAGGAGAAGTGCCAGTGGTTTGGAGCAGATGAGCTTTAATGGCCTTGATATCTGCTTGAGTATCTTTGTACCTAGCTTCCATTACATTTCTGAACATTTGAAGTTGAATTTCATGCTGTTGATCAACACATTGCCTTTGTTGATGGAGCAGGGGTTGAAACAGATGCCATAGCTCAGTGGGGGATGAAGCAGATGGTGCAGCAGTGGATGGAGCTTTTTGAGATTGTAACAACTGCTGCAACATATTTTTGATATCTGCAACAGATGTTTCAATTATGTCTACTCTCTCCGTCAATTCTTGGTATTTTAAACAATCACCCAAGTGAATGGGATCATCTGATTTCCCACTAGCAGTGGTTGTATCAGCAGGTGGACCAGAAGAAGTTTCTACTGGTTCATCCACTGATGCCCCTTTATCTTGGTACTGGGGACTTCCCTTTTCATTAACTATCTTGTTTAACACACCAGTGGGTAATATAAACACATCAGTGGTAACTTTGATAGCATCAGAAATGGTTGCCTTCATGGGAGACTTACTGATGTAACTACTGCCCCGGTATAAATCAGTGGATTCAATACCTGTAGTAGCTGCTCCACTTGAACTACTGACAGGAATTACGTGTAATTCCTACAGTGTAACCTTCTCAGCTGTTGAGGGGATAGCAATGGTAGAGGAATCAGACTCAGTCACTTGTTGAGGTATTTTCTTAGTGATAGGTTGTTGAGAAGAACTGATTTTTGTCTGATCCATATCCAAAGCATTCAACAGAGGTAAAAATGATGGTGGAATTTGTGAAGTGAGGATGGGAGTTGAAGGAGAGTTTACCCCAGGAGCAGGGCTGTGGAAGATGGAGTCAAGTGAATCCAGAGCTTCATAATGTGGTGTCCCTGTGTATTCAACCTGATCCTTTTGTGAGGATGCAGGAGGAGTTTCAGGCTCAATTTGAGATCTTTCTACCATCTGCTGTGAGGAAGTAGCAGCAGTGGTTTCAGGTGACTTTTGTGTTGTCACAGGAGTTACTTCTGGGATCTCATCTTCCAGAAGATCCTTTTTGGATGGGTTGGTGGGCTTTTTGGTAATTTTCTTTTTGATGGTCTTTTTGGTGGGGGTTTCACAGCAGTGGTGGTGCTGCTGTGATCACCAAGAGCAGTGGGCTCAACAGCAGAAACCTGAGGAGCAGATGTTGTCTCAGCTAAATTCTGCTCAGGTTCTTCTGTTTGTGTTTTAGAAGGTTTTGACAGCCTTGTAAAAGTTTCAGAAGATAGGCTGTTTATTTGAAAAGGATTTCCTTGGATAAGCACATGTGCACTATCCTTTAAATTTTCTTTTGTAAATAAAAACTTAAAAATCTTGGAAACAATAAAAATGGTTTTTTTCTTTTCTTTGATATTATTAACATTTTTGACCATATCACTGAAAATCTCCTGGGAGTAGTTAAAATCAACTTCAGCCATTATAGCATATCCCAGGTATTGGATTTTCAATGGTATTTCATTGAAAGCTGTTGTTTTATTTGAAACACACATGAGGAGGGTATGGAATAAAAATCTCATGGGAGGTGGAAAACTCCCCTTTTGCAAAGTATCTTTTTTCATTTGTTCCTCATACCCCCTTTCAATCAAGTCAGTTTGATATTCTTCCTTTGGGAAAGAATTTTTACCTGTATGATCATTTATTTCAAAAACCTCAGAGATGGTTTGAGGTGTGATAGCAACCTGAATTCTCCCAACTGTAGAAGTGATAGCCCAAGGCTTTTTGTCTTGAACTTCAATTTTTGCATGTTTCCAGAAATCACGAAGGGTATCCAGGTAAAGCAGTGCGTTACAAGTCAACAAAGTTTTGTACTTTGAAGAGGAAAGTGCATCAATCACGGAGTGAAAAGTTGTGTTTTGACTTGTTTTCTCAAGAGTACACAGGTAGTTATGAGGGGTTTTTAGTACGAGGGCCATGGTGAATCGAAAGTGGTTGAACGAGAAGGAAGAAGATGAGTGATTCGAGAGATTTTGATGGAAACTGCTTTTGAAAGGAATTTTGAATTCGATTCGACAGTGAAAACCCTGTTTGGGCTTTTGATCAGGGTTTTATAGGGTGAAAAGTGAATGCTGACGTGGCAGTGGTTACAAAAGATCTGACGGCTATGTACTGTCCATGTGACAACCTCTTATGAATAATGGATGATAGTTGTTTAGGAAACCACTGATAGATCAATATCAGTGGTTTACAGTGGTGAAAAATGAAAGCAGTGGCTGATTTTTTACTATCAGTGGATAGACATCAGTGATTCAAAACATTGATGTTTGACAACAAAGGTTGAGAGAACAAAGGTTGACTTTCAGCAGTGGATAGAATCCAACAAATCAGATGTTTGCACTAAAACAGTGGTTATGACAAACTTTTAGGATTAATGAAAATTTTCATTTTTAACTATTTTTAAGGATGGATTTTTGATTTTCTGAAAACATTTTAATGCTTTTTATTCATAGAAAAACAAGATTTTGCCTGTTATTCCATGTTAAGCATGCTAATTCTAGATATCAAGCTTTCAAAGGTGGATGTGTCTAAAGCCTTTGTTAGCACATCTGCCAGCTGATCTTTATTATGAACATGATGCAGAGAAATCAAACCTTTTTCATAGCAATCCCTCACATATTGATGTCTGATGTCAATGTGTTTGGTGGTTGAATGTGAGACTGGATTTTTGATGATATTTTCTGCTGCCTGACTGTCCAACATGAGTGATACCAAAATCCAGCAGTTGATTTTGAAGCCATAACAGTTGGGCTGTACAGCTTGCAGCAACTATATACTCTGCCTCAGCAGTGGATGTTGAAACAACTGCTTGCTTTTTGCTTTGCCAAGATACTAAGCAATCACCTCGAAATTGGCACCCTCCTGATGTGGACTTCCTTGTTGCATTACACCCAGCAAAATCACTGTCTGTCTGTGAAACCTGAAAGCTTAATATTCTCATTAGCAGGGTACCAGATACCAAGTGTGGGAGCACTTTTTATGTATCTGAGTATCCTTTTTACAGCTATTAGGTTAGACTTTCTAGGGGCTGATAGGGATCTTGCACAAACACATGTTGCAAACATGATGTCTGGCCTAGATGCAGTTAGGTACAATAAAGACCCAATCATGCTTCTATATAAGGTTTGATCAACCAAATCATCATTTTCATCAGTCATGACTAGCTTGGTGGTTGCCATGGGTGTATGATGCGTGTGAAGTGTCGTATGTATTAGGTGTATATTTTAAGCCCTTTTTAACACTTATTTTAGCCAAGTTTTAAATTTATAAAACACGATATTTCACTAACACTAAACACACATATGGGCAAGTGCACCCATCGTTGAGTGTAGTATAGCGTTGGAAAGATACCGAGGTCGTCCAAGGACACAGGAGCTTTTAGTACCGGTTTATCCTCAACGTCTAATCAAAATAAAAAGTTTAGAAAAATGTTTTAAACTAAGAAAAGTAAAAACTAACTAAAATGCTGAAAATAAAAATAAAATAAAAAAAAACAGATAGACAAGATGAATCACTTGGTTCCGACTCGTATCTAGTATAACATTTGATTATTTCCGCACTTTTGCACATAATTAAGAGATTATATTAGTTATTGTAGTAGGCCCCTCTTTTGAAGGTGACGTTACCCTCACCCCAGTAGTTTGAGTCAGCAAGGATACAATCCTAAAAGGGTGGATTATTGGAAGATAATGAATTAAGTTATTAATGCAGTATTGTGGTAGGCCCCGCTTTTGGCGGTGACGTTACCCTCGGCAAAGTAGTCTGAGTCAGCAGGGATACAGTCCTAAATAGCCGGGTTATAGTATTAATAGTAGTTAACTTATGAGGGGATCAAAGAGTTTGGACCCCCGCCATCCAATACCGTGAAGCATTGAAGGAGGTCCTACTAAATTTGACCCAGGTCCATTGCAGGACCTCTAAACGCTGAACAATGGCAAGACCTTTACCAAACCGTTCCCTTAACCCCCGACCAGGTAGCCAACATACCTCCATATAGACCGTGGAGATATGAATGGTGAAAATCCTTTATTTTATATAGACAGTAAAATAATGCCAAGACACCACGGACAAACGATAAGGAAAGATCACCTTCAACATAAGTAACTAGTTATTAAAGTCATTAATACAAAACCAAATAAAAAGTGCAAAAGATTAGAAATAAAAAGTATTATACTAGACACTTTGTCTTCACCAAGTGATGTAAGAGACTTAGGCAAACATGGCCTTGATTGTCAAGAACTCTTACGATCAATCTTGGATCCCGAGACGACTCACACACTCTACGATGGACAATGGATGATGGTGGTGGATGATGGTGTTGTGATGGTGGTGGGTGGTGGATGAAGTGTGAGAGAGGTGGTGTGCCAAGGGATGAGATGAAATGAATCCAAGCACTCCTATTTATAGGCTGAACAGAGAGCTGGGCACGGCCCCGTGTCCGCTGGGCACGGCCCCGTGCCTGTCTGACACTCTCTCTCCTCATTAATTGTAATTCGCAATTACAATAAATGCGCCTGCTGTACTTTCGACACGCCCCCGTGTCCGCTGGGCACGGCCCGTGGTGGGCAATAGAAGCTTCTATAGGTTTGTCTTTTCTGCTGCTTCTTGGGCACGGCCCCGTGCTGGCTGAGCACGGGGCGTGTTCAGCCTTCTGTCTTCTCTATTTTGCTTGGGAAGATGCCGTTGAGGGGTCGGGCAGTCCACTAATGTTCCTTTTCTTGTATTTATGTTGGGTTTAGCTGTCTTTTTGCTTTTTTTGCGTTTTTGAGCTCATTTAATCCTGAAAATACAAAAGGAAGACAAAAACACTCTTTTTCCAATATTAGTACTTAAAAATGGTTAGTTTTATGCCTTATTTGATGTAATTTATATGTTGCATTTTACACACATCAGTGTACTACATGGTTTACAGTTATTCATCTCAAATTTGTTTAAAAGTTCTTTAGCATATTTGCTTTGATGAATGAATGTACCATTTTGCAGTTGTTTTACTTGGAGACCAAGAAAACACTGTAGTTCACCCATTGCACTCATCTCAAACTCAGCTGTCATGAGTTTTCTGAACTCTTCACACATTTTTGAACATGTGCTTCCAAAAATGATGTCATCCACATAAATCTGGACAATCATCAAATCTTTCCCTCTCCATTTTAAAAACAGTGTTTTGTCAATTTTGCCTCTTATGAAGCCAATAGAGAGAAGAAAGTTGGAAATAGTTTCATACCAGGCTCTAGGTGCTTGTTTCAAGCCATACAAAGCTTTATTTAGCTTGTAGACATGATTTGGATTAAATGGATCCTCAAAACCAGGAGGTTGACAAACATATACCTCTTCTTTAATCTTACCATAGAAGGAATACACATTTGATATCCATTTGAAACACCTTTATTTTGTGGTTGACAGCAAAGGCCAAGAACAGTCTGATAGCTTCCAATCTTGCTACAGGGGCAAAAGTTTCATCATAGTCAATGCCCTCTTCCTGTCTGAAACCTTGAACCACTAGCCTTACTTTATTCTTGACAACAATGCCCCTTTCATCAATTTTATTTTTGAAGACTCACTTTGTGCCAATAGGACTCACACCCTCTGGCAGTGGTACAAGTTCCCAAACTTGTTGTCTTTTAAATTGTTGGAGCTCTTCCTGCATGGCTTCCACCCAACTGTTGTCTTTCAGTGCCTCTTGGTACTTGACAGGTTGATGAAGTGATAGAAAACCATCAAAAAGACAGATGTTTTGGGATTGACTTCTTGTGAGCACCCCTTCACTGATGTTGCCAATGATTTGGTCTGGTGGATGAGACTTCAAGAAGATTAAATCTCCTTTGTATGGAACAATGGCATTTAAAGGTGAGGGCTGCAGATGTGAATCATCTGAGCTAACAACTGTTGGTGACTTTGATGATCCAACAGTGTCTTGAAATGGAGGTGGAGGAATAGGAGGAATTGGTGTGGAAACATGTTGACTTTTATCCACTGTTTGAAGATTTTTATCAACAGTGTTTGAGGATGTGGAAGCAGGTGTTTGAGGACTACTTTGGTCAACAACTGTTGATGTAGCAGTGGCTGAGCTTTGACAGCTGTTTTGAACATCTGCTGCTTTGGCAATGGAAGTGAACTTTTGTTGTGGAATGGTTATTTCATAACCATTGTCTGATGGAGGTGGTTGAGATGGACCTGCACTGTTAGTCTTGACAGAAACATTTTCAAAGGTGACTTTATCAAGATCAAATAACTCAGCAGGGTTTGCAGGGATTTTCATTGAAGAAAGTTCATTGAACTTTACATTCAAAGTCTCTTCCACTGTCTTAGTCCTAGTGTTAAACATTTTGTAGGCCTTAGCAGTGGTTGGGTATCCCAAATGGTTTCCACTGTCTACTTTGGCTGCAAATTTTAAAATTGAGTCTTTTAGGTTTAAAATGAAACATGGGCAACCAAATACTTTAAAGTATGAGATCAGTGGTTTGATTTTATACAGAATTTCATAGGCAGTCTTTTGATGCCTGGGGTTTATCAAAACTCTGTTCTGGACATAGCAGACAGTGTTTACAGCCTCTGCCCAGAAAGTTAATGGCAAACCTAAATCAGCAAGCATGGTTCTGGCAGCCTCTATCAGTGTTCTGTTCTTTCTCTCAACAACCCCATTTTGTTCTGGTGTCCTTGAAATGCTGTACTGCCTTACAATTCATTTTGACACACAAAACTCATCCAACTCCCTATTTCTGAATTCTGTGACATTGTCACTCCTAAAGATTTTTACTGGCAAGTCAAACTGCTTTTCAACCTGTTTGACAAAGTCTTGCAGAATGCCTGCAGTCTCATCTTTAGAATGTAAGAAATAAGTCCATGTAAACCTAGAAAAGTCATCTACAATTACCAAACAATATCTTTTTTTTAAGACTCATGACTTTTACTAGGCCAAACAGATCCGTGTGTAGCATTTGCAAGCACTTGGTTGTTTTGGAGTCTTCAATGGACTTAAATGAGCTTTTATGTAGTTTTCATTTTAAGCAGGAAACACAATGCTCTGGACAAGTGAACATTTTTTGTGGAAGAGCTCTTACAAGGCCCTGTTTTGACAAAGCAGTGATTGTCTTGAGATTTGTGTGCCCCAATCTTCTGTGCCATAGTTCTGTCTCTTTGTTAGAGGCAGCTGAGAACATACATACATCAGTTCTGGGGCTCTCTTTTGATAGATCAACTACATAAACATTGCCACTCCTTTGATAATCAAAGTGTCAAAACATCTTCGTGCCTTGAGCACCTAAACCAATTTTCATAGGCATTTTCAAATGAGTCGGTTGAGTGTATTTACCAGTGAAAACTGACGTATTTTCAAAAGTCTAAGTGACAGGTACAAGTACGTAATAGGCTGGAAGCTGCTCAGGACGTTAATAAGGAATCTTGCAAGTTCTAGGCGTCTAAAGTCTGTTGAACAATATTTATGTTTTAACATCCGCCTGTGGATCCTTTACTTTCCGTTGTAATACTTGATATTACTTTATATTCGGATTGTAATATATTTTATCTTTTGCTTCCGCTGTGCATTTATATATTGTGTTGTTTGACTATGATGATATCAACTACGTCACGATACTCCCTACCGGGCCCACCGGTCAAATGTGGAAATATCGGGGTGTGACAACACATCACGTTCCAATTTTTATGTATGCCTACCACTTGACGTTTCGTGACCATTATGATGTATATGACTGGTACTGGCATACATGTATAGTTAACTCAAATGTGTTTCACCTAAACATACTAAATGCATCAAGGTTTTTTCATTAATGTTTAAAGTTTAACATGTATCTAAGATTTATAAAGAGCTAAGATGTATTTACCTGATTTGGGTTTTTGATGTAATCTAACTGTCTTGATACTTCAAGGGTCTTGCTATTCACACACCCCCACCTACCCTTTTGTCTATTCACACCCCCCCAGTGTCGAGCTGTGGTCAGAGCGCGACGTTTTGGTCCGGTCAACCAGACAAAAGACTGACGGGTGTCTGACGGGTCTGTTGACCTGACCAAAACGCCGAGCTTTGGCCGCGTTCTGGTCCTGTCAACAGACCCGTCAGTCTTTGTCTGGTTAACCGGACCAAAACGCCGCACTCTGATCACAGCTCGACACTGAGGGGTGTGTGGATAGACAACATGGGTGTGTGAATAGACATGCCCTACTTCAAAGATATATAGAAAAGAATAAAGATGTCAGGTTTTAAGGTAGTTGGAGTCTTGGAGAGTAGGTTAGGTTAAATACCCATTATATCCTTCTAGTTTTTTTTAACTATTTATCAAACAACACACAGAGATATATTATGTGTGTGCGTGCGCTTGCATGTAAATATAACAAGTAATCATTTTATTCACACGTGAATACATGAATTTATTAATGGATACACTAGAGTTATATGGTTATTGTATTCACATATTTTACTATTGAATAATATGAGTTTTTAATAATTTTATGTATGATGTAGTCAACTATAAATCTATGTAATAATCAATACAAATCGTTTTTAAATATATTATATATGGTTTTCATTTGGATACACACATTTAAACAAAGAATGGTTCTGTTAAGAATCACTTTGATTGTGAGAGTATGTGAGAAATATATCCAAAATAAAAAACTATTATTTTTATATTTTTAGGTGTAAAGTATTATGTGACATCCGGCTTTTCGTGGGATTAATATATATATATATATATATATATATATATATATATATATATAGGGTGGGGTTCGGCTACAAAGTTCCTTTTTCCTATAAAGTGTACAAAGCCTTAAAACACCACAATTTCAGCCATAAAACACACTCAAAACCCACAAATAACATAGTGAAGATCACTAAAACGCAATATCCAAACCCTAACCATCCTTAAAAACGTCAAACACACCATCGTACAACTATGAATATAAAACACAATATGATAATCAACATAAAACACACTAATGCTAGTCATTTGATAATCAAAGCCTTATCATTCAAAACACAACACAAAACTCACAAATATGGTGTTTTAGTAACCTCCACTATGTTATTTGTGGGTTTTGAGTGTGTTTTATGGTTGACATTATGGTGTTTTATGACTTTGTACACTTTGTAGGAAAAATGGACTTTGTAGCCAACTCCAACCTTATATATATATATACATATATATATATATAGGGGTTCATTTGAGAAGAATCTTCTTAAAAGAAGAAAAAATGAATTAATCTAGACCCTATATTTTTTTATCAATGGTTGTGAATCAAGATATCATTTTTGTCCACTTTTAATTAATGCTTTAATTACTAAGGGTAGTATAGACATTTTGATGTAGAATATTAATAAATATTTTAAAGAGTTACTCAAATCTTATTAATGCAACCATAAATTCCTCATTCATCATCATTAATGTATTGGCTCCTACACAAATTTTATTAGAAGTGACAAAATTATTTAAAAATTTTGTGTCCTACACATATTTTGTTATGAGTTGCAAAATTATTTAAACGTGTTTGAGTCCTACACATTCTGTATCCTACACCAAAATATTGTTTTAATGGTGTAGGAAGCGTTGAAAATGTAAGATCATGTGCAGGATTATTTTTATTGTGTAGGGTGCACAACTATTTTATAAGATAGGCTCATTAAAAGAATAGATTTCATTAATTTGAATAACAAAAATAAATAATAGACTCATTAAATGATTTGTTCAAATTACCTTTGTATCATTTATTCTTAATTTTTAATTCTTCTCATTTGAACTCTCCACTTACATATATATATATAAAATCTTTCAAATAAGTTTGTAATGGTGGAAATAGTATTTTTATAAAATACTAGGAAATTGTATTTAAAGAAGTATCAAGTGTTGGAGAAATAAGCTTAATAATTTAATTATCAAAGCTTTAACCTAACTTAAATAGTTAAGATTTATTGTAAACATGGAAGTTAAGGGTATTTTTATTGAGTTTATAATCCTTGAGGGCCAAAGTGCTAATTCCCTAATGGTAAAAAGGGGTTAGCTAGTAAAGATGAGACATAACAAATAAAAAAAAAGGAAAGGGGCGACACAAGGGAGGTCGAACCTCCTGGTTGATTTTGCATGGAGGGAGAAGACCCCCCTAGATGGGGCCAAATTCAAAAAATTAAGACGAATTAATGAGATTGGAGCTTGATTCTATCATCCTTCTCGATTTCTATGGCTAATGGTAAGTAACCCTCTACGTTTTGGATAGTAAAAACTCATGGGTTAGGGTTCTTGTGTTTATGGTTCAATAAAACTGAAATTCATGGTTTTGATGCTTGATTTCTGGATGTAGAAACCCTAATTAATATGTTAGAAAGATTAGATGTAGTTTGGAGTCATGAATTTATATTGCATGAAAAGGTTTAACTACCAAGTATGGCAAATTAGTAAGGTAGAATGGAAAACATGTATATTTTCTGACACAAATCTGAACAGAACTTGTGAATAAAAAAATAATGGTGATTTATTTAAAAACATGAAAAATCGGTACTATTCGAGGATTATAAAGAAAGTATACATATTTGATCAGGAATTGGGGGTATGAGAGCTCATATAAGTGTAAAAATAGTGAAATGTAGTTTATGCCGCAAGGTATTTGATTAAATGCCTAAACTAAAATAAAAGTGAATTTTTGAAAGATTTGTCATGTTTACTTCATTAAATGAATTGTTAATAATCGAGATTGAATTAGTGGGCGTAGGTCTATGACAAACCTAGTTGGTGAATTGGATTACATTAAAATCAAAAGGATACGTATGAGCTCATTACGATAAAGAATGACTTAATCACCCAAACGGGTCACTTGAGTGATGTCACACCTCGATATTTCAACCACAGACCCGTGGGCC
The DNA here is from genome assembly GCA_030545235.1 of Helianthus tuberosus. Lineage (NCBI taxonomy): Eukaryota > Viridiplantae > Streptophyta > Magnoliopsida > Asterales > Asteraceae > Helianthus > Helianthus tuberosus. Next base: position 71,324 of record JARYGA010060050.1, read on the forward strand.
CGGTGGGAGTATCGTGACGTAGTTGATATCATCATAGACAATTAAACACATTTATAGCACAACGGAAGTCTTGGAAGGAAATTACTATTACAAACCGAATGTTCAAAGTAATAATTATACAGACAGTTGTAGAAAGAATCCACAAGCGGATCTAAATAATATACAAAACGATGTTTAACAGACTTTAAGGCATCTTAAGGACTTGCAAGATCCTCTATTAGACACCAAGTAGCTCCCAGCCTATTTACGTGTAGTACCTGTCACTTAGTCTTTTGAAAATACGTCAGTTTACACTGGTAAATACAATTAACTGAAAATTTGAACTTAAGGGAGTCTCCTTTTGATCAGGAATCTTCAAGAATGCCAAAGCAAGTGAGAAAGATGAGAATTTGAAGTGAGCAAGGATTCAAGGCACATAAGGAGCTCTATTTATAGTTGAACAAGAGGTTCTTAGATTGTGCTAGGTGTTAGAGGCCTCTCCTGATCATCACAGGTGTCCTAGAGGTTTTAAAAACCATTGATAAGCTCTTTGTTTCGAAATCAGGTTGCATGGTGGTTTGATTGGGGCTCAAGGCTGTTAACGTGCAGCTGGCAGTTCTTTTTCGAACTAGGCACTCTCTCGCGCCCCGCGAGAGAGAGATAAGGGTGAGTTGCGGCCCGCGAGGCACTTCAAATCAGGTTAAACAAGTTTTAAACTTGTCAATTTCAATCCCTAGTCCTTATAACTCATAATAACTTTCATTTTCAACACTTTTGGCCCTTCAAGTTGAATATTAGGTATTCTTGGAAACAAAATCAAACGTCGTTAAGCTCCGGTTTCGTTAAAAGGTCACTCAGAGGTATAATTAAACATGTTGACGCTTTTAACCATTTTATTTATAAAATTTTGATTTATTTCTCAAACGGTTTCGTAAATCCAACGTGTGGATTATTAACATATACGAATACCGTAAAAGGTCATTCAGAGGCACAAGTTTTGCATAATGACACTTTTAGTCCCTTCACATACATCTTTTCACTGTTTTCAACTTTAGTCCTTCATAGTCAAAGTTTGATTTCATCATGGTTTAGGACACGTGTCCTAACATTATTGGACACGATTTTACGAGGTGTTACAAGTGAATAGGTTAATTGGGTTAGGTTATAACCAAAACTTATACATATTGGTTAATTGATGAATTTATGGTGAAAATGACTTGTATGTTATGATTAAAAACAATTGCAGGATAATGGGTCAAATGGGTGGTGATAAACCAATTAACAAGTTTGGGGTAAAAGAATGATTTAGAATACATGTTTGATGATGGGTGGATAAATGCTTAGGTATTATGAGATGAATGCCCATGTTATGTGTTCTAATGATTTGCAAGTTTGATTTGCTGTCAAGTTAGGTGAGGTAACGTTTGGATAGCAACGGGTCAAACGGGTGATAAAGCAACAACACTCCTACGGGCGAAGGTGAGTGACTCGAATGTGTTTGGATTCGTATGGGTTTAAATAGTCTTATTGCTGACTTGAAATTCTTATTATAGTTTAGGAGGTTTAATACAATTTACTGAATATGGTTTAACTTAACGAAAACATATTGTCTTGGCGATGTTTTGGGGTTTAAACCCATTGAAAAAGTTATTTCCATATTTTTGCTAGTCTTTGAAAATTTATAGCAAATCAATTGAATGTTCGTTCGGGGCGTATTTTATATCCGCGGAAAGGTCTCCGAGCATACATTACTTAGAATTTTAGTTTGAAGTGAAATAACCACTATAAAAGGGGGAACATACTGAATTACTATAGCTGCACAAAGCTGAATGAAAAACATAAATTTCATAGCACTTGTATAATCTTGGGAAATTTACAAAGAACCCATCGGATGTGGTTTTGTTATTGTTGTAAAACTCATCGTAATTATACATATTTACATTAGTTGAATTGAGTGATTTATTGAATATGGGATTTGTATGCTAAACTAATAAGTCATAGGTGTTGTGACCCTTATGTGCAAATACATGTGTTCATTGAGTAGTGCTTATGAATGAATGACATTTGTGTTGTTAAAACTGTATAACCTGATTGAGTATGTTATGAATACATATATGAATTATTTAGAGTATGTTAGGTAATAACGATTGTTGATAATCGTATATGTTATTTAGTGAATTACTACATAGTTATGTGGCGGTTTACTATGTTATTTATATTGACCGAATTGGTTTAATAATTGTTTACTTTGAAATGTCTTTGACTTTATATTAGCAGGGAGATACATGAGATAAGGATAAAAAAGTTCTTGGATTAGAATGGTAAAAGTCATGAAATGTGTGACTCGAGATAATGAAGTGGTGGCTCGATGTTGTTTCATTAGGCGTCATTAGCATTGAAAACTCCTTTATGTTTGATATAAAATGGTATTATGAGTCCTCACTTAGCAAAAGCTAATTTTTGGGGTGTTTTCTATGTAGGTGATTTGTTTGGGAACTATGAACAGGGTAGATAAGTCATGAGAATCACTGGGGTGGCTTGAAAAGAACTCACAAGTCGTTCACCAATAATCCGGTTCAATCTATATATTAGACATAATTATGTTCACTTTAGGAATATAAAAAATTTCTCGGTCAAGGCTAATGATATGGTAATGTTATATGACAGATTCAGGTGGTAGGAAGGTGAAAATGATCAAGTCTTAGAAGCGGGTCAACAATGGGAAGATTTAGTGATGCTTTGTTCACTAAGTATATGGGTTTTCTTGTCGGGTCAAGTTGACCCAGTTATTTACATTTTAGAGTTTAACTTCAATGTGTGTTTTAGCTAAGCGCTAGTAGGTCAATGTAGTAGTTGGTTATGTTTGATATATTAAAACCTTGATTGTTAAGCAGGTTTGTTATCGTAAGGATTGGTAGTTTTGCAAATGGGTTATGGCGAAATTTTCTAAATGAGCGTTATAAATGTTTTATTAATCTGATTATGTGGATTAATATATCTTTGGAATAATAATCTGTATTAAGTAAAAAAACAGGCCCTAACTTCCAAAAAGTATATTATATTGTTTTTAACGAGTCTAGCATTACATATTATCCAAATTAAAAAAAAATTATATTTTAGGTGTAAAGCATTATTTCATTAGAAAATTTAAAAACAAATTATGCATGTGAAAAATTACATGTCTTGGTAACAAAAATACATTTGTCTGTAGCGTTTTAAACAATAAACATTGATCTTTTACGTATTATAATTTTTAACTAGCATATATGAATCTGTCACATTACTATATATTATATTATAATTATAATTATAATATATGTTAAAACACATCATAAGCTACAGTACATGAAAATCTCAATTTTGTTAGTTTTTTTAATACCAATTTACATTCTTATTCCCTAAATTTTAATAAATTTATCGAACATCCCCCGAACACTAATAAAGTTATTTTTATCCCTTTTAAATCATTTTACACCATAACCCCCGAACTTTAATAAAGTTACCGCTTTTTTTTTAATCAAATTTTCCGTTACGATGTCAATTTTTTTACATGTTTCGTCTTTTTATATATAGTTTCAAATAATATTAACAGTGTACATGAGTTATTTTCATCTACGTTTCTACATTCATTTACGTAACGTGTCAATTCTTTAGACGTTTTTATAGTGTTTGATTTTTTTAAACCATCTGGCACTCATGTAAAAATATACCATATGTAAGTGCAGTCCCTGCCGGGTAACTGTGCTTTATAAGTTTTGGTCAACAAAGTCAAAGGTCCAAGTCAAAGAAGTCAAAAGTCAAGTGATATGCCTTGTCCGAATTTATCTGTTAAATTCGGAATAGGCATGTTGTCCGTGTTTATGATGCAATATCCGAACTTATTAGTTATATTCGGACTTTATATGTAGTCCGAGGTTGTTAGTAAACTCGGACATGTTAGTTTGTATTTGTTATGTCCGAGTTTGTTGCCCTGGCCTAAATATATGTGTGTAGATGAGGGTAATCAACTCTCACAAACTCTTGTAATCCTTCATCAGTGTGTGCACATTCTAGAGAGGGAAAAACCATGTGTTAGTGAGAGAAAGCTAGGTTTTGATCTTAGTGATCTAAACCAACTAGTAGATGATGTATACTCTTTCTGTTTGTAAATCTATGATGATTGCTTCAATAATAAAGATATTCATCTTCTACATCTTTCTATCTTTATGTTTTTGATGTTTCACGTTTTGAATCAAGGGCAGTGGATGTTGTTTGTCATCGATCCAGGGGGTCCCGAGGACTTTCAGGTGGTATCAGAGCATGGTTACCGATTCGAAATGGTCTAACCGCCTTCCGAATCACCATTGCTCTTGATTTGATGTTTATTTCTGCCAAACATCATGGAGACGTGAAGATTCTGTAGAAAACTTGAAGAAATTGAAGTTGTTCGTCGACTGAGATGGTTTTCTTATTTTCCAAGTTGCTGCAGATCTGAGATTTGATCTGAAATTGCTCTGTCCAAGTTTATGAATTGTGTTAGAAGGTTGATGCGTGTGAAGTGTTATATATATTAGGTGTATATTTTAAGCCCCTTTAACACTTTTTAGTCAAGTTTTAAATTTATAAAACACGATATTTACTAACACTAGACACACATATGGGCAAGTGCACCCATCGTGAGCGTAGTATAGTGTTGGTAAGATACCGAGGTCGTCCAAGGACACAAGAGCTTTTAGTACCGGTTTATCCTCAACGTCTAATCAAATCAAAAAGTTTAGAAAAATGTTTTAAACTAAGAAAAATAAAAACTAACTAAAATGCTGAAAATAAAAATAAAAAGAAAAACAGATAGACAAGATGAATCACTTGGTTCCGACTAGTATCTAGTGTAACCTTTGATTATTTCCGCACTTTTGCACTATTTTAAGAGATTATCTTAGTTATTGTAGTAGGCCCCTATTTTGAAGGTGACGTTACCCTCACCCCAGTAGTTTGAGTCAGCAAGGATACAATCCTAAAAGGGTGGATTACTGGAAGATAATTAATTAAGTTATTAATGCAAATTATGGTAGGCCCTTCTTTTGTAGGTGACGTTACCCTCGACTAAGTAGTCTGAGTCAGCAGGGATACAGTCCTAAATAGCCGGGTTATAGTATTAATAGTAGTTAACTTATGAGGGGGTCAAAGAGTTTGGACCCCCGCCATCCAATACCGTCAAGTATTGAAGGAGGTCCTACTAAATTTGACCCAGGTCCATTGCAGGACCTCTAAACGCTGAACAATGGCAAGACCTTTACCAAACCGTTCCCTTAACCCCCGACCAGGTAGCCAACATACGTCCATATAGACCGTGGAGATATGAATGGTGAAAATCTTTTATTTTATATAGACAGTAAAATAATGCCAAGACACCACGGACAAACGAAAAGGAAAGATCACCTTCAACATAAGCAACTAGTTATTAAAGTCATTAATACAAAACCAAGTAAAAAGTGCGAAAAGATTAGAAATAAAAAGTATTACACTAGACACTTTGTCTTCACCAAGTGATGTAAGAGACTTAGGCAAACATGGCCTTGATTGTCAAGAACTCTTACGATCAATCTTGGATCCCGAGACGACTCACACACTCTACTATGGACAATGGATGATGGTGGTGGATGATGGTGTTATGGTGGTGGTGGGTGGTGGGTGAAGTGTGAGAGAGGTGGTGTGCCAAGGGATGGTTTGAGCTTTAGCCAAGCACTTCTATTTATAGGCTGAACAGAAGCTCGGGCACGGCCCCGTGTCCAGTGGGCACGGCCCCGTGTCCACATCCTTCTCTTTCTTCATTTAATGCAGTTTTGTCTTTTTAGTTGACCACGCCCCCGTATCCGCTGAGCACGACCCCGTGGTGCTGAAGAATCTTTGTACTATGCAGATTTGCTGGATTGTGCGAATCTTATAGTTGACCATGGCCCCATGTCCGCTGAGCACGGCCCCGTGGTGGGCAATAGAAGCTTCTACCACTTTGTCTTTTCTGCTGACACTTGGGCACGCCCCCGTGCTGGCTGAGTACGGGGCGTGTTCAGGCTTCTGATCTCTTGTTTTGCTTGGGAAGATGCTGTCGTGGGGTCGGGCATGTCACGTCTTGTTCCTTTTCTTGTATTTATGTTAGATTTTGTTGTCTTTTTGCTTCTTTTGTTAATTTGAGCTCATTTAATCCTGAAAATACAAAAGGAAGACAAAAGCACACTTTTTCCAACATTAGTACTAAAAAAGGGTTAGTTTTATGCCTCATTTGATGAAATTTATATGTTGCATTTTTAACACATCAAATACCCCCACACTTGAATCTTTGCTTGTCCTCAAGCAAAACTCTTTAATATGTGGCTATTACACTCCCAAATGGAATGGGTAGAGAAGAAGGTTTTTGGGCTTGTTGTAGAGTGTCGGGATTTCCAAGATTCTTTATTTAATTTTATTTTTATTTATTTACAATCCTATTCGTCATGATTTATTTAAAACTTTTCATAAGATAAATTACTTATTAGGGCATAACATGCCTCTTTAAAATTCTATTTATATACAAGTTCACATACCTCACGGGGATCACTCAACACTCGGCCGAAAATGTATTTTTGTGGATCACTCGAGAGCGGCATGGAACTTACTCCTACCATAGGCTTGCCAAGCAATCAATTCTCCTCCTTTTTAACTTATATACCTTTGTAAATATCAAGAGGACTTTGTGGGTGAAGGGTTAGGCTTGGGTTAAAGGTAGGTGGTTGGGTTGGTGGTTAGTGGTTAGTAGAAAAAGGGCGAAAAGCGTAACAAGTGTCGGTTTTCGTAAAACTTTCTATTTTTGTAACTTTTATTTTGATGAAGCTATTATTCAAACAAAGTTATTTTTGATGAACTTGTTTGTTTATTTTCTTTTGCTTCATCATCAACAATTTTTTATTTTTTTTGAAAAGTCATACGAAAAATCGAACTTGTTACTAAAACAAAGGGGTAAAAATGAAAAAGGTTTTGGTGGGTAAAAAGGGTGTTTGGTTTGGGTTATGAAATGAAAAGGTTTAGGTTCAAAGGGGCTAACTAGGGGGATTTTGGGTAGGTGGTAAAAAAAAAGAAAAATAATGGTGTAGAAATAAAAAGGGTTAGTCCTAATGCCTCCATCATTTACTTACTCGGGTTTAAGTTGGTAAGGACCGGGAATGTATCGTCATGGCAAGTTCTAGAGTCGTAAGAACCAAGCGGCTATTCACACAAGAAACGAAAAATGAGCATTTAGTCTAATGATATGTAATTGTATGCTCAATAAAGGCTCAAAACTCACTTTTGTGGGAATGGGTTTTTATGTGATCAAGTATATATAATCAAATTTTAACTAAGCTTGTCATGCCTTTTCATAATTTTCTTATGTTGGTTCTTTTTATCACGACGCTATCGGTTGTAAATTCGTAAAAATATAATCTTTTTTAGAACTTGAAATTCCCGAGTTAAATCTAGACAAGAAAAAAAATGAAAATTTTTGAAAAAAATTTGGGGTGATTAGCGATTCCAATAGAGTTTTGTGTAAGGCTTGTATTTAGGACTTGCAAGATTCAAGGTTTTAGCATCCCCCCCACACTTAAATTACACATTGTCCTCAATGTGTCCCACAAATAAGTTTTTAGGTTGATTGAATGTGTAAAAGGTGTGAAAAAGCAAAAATTTTTGTGTTACTGGGCGCTGAACACGGCCCCGTGTTATCCGGGCACGGCCCCGTGTTCAAGTGCCCGTAACAAAATTAAAACAAGAGAAACAGAAGTCTGGACACGGGGACGTGTTGGGTGAACACGGCCCGTGTCCAGTTACCTGAACTGGGTCTTTTTCTGCAGACTGTGCAGCACGGGGCCGTGTTGGGCGGACACGGCCCGTGCCGAACTTACCGTAAACGAAGAATTTCGTCGGACGGTTCTGTTTTTCCTGCATGGAGTGCTGGTTCAAGTTTCCCTTGCATCCTTTGCCATCTCAAGTGTGTTTTATTCCTGAAAATTAAAACTAACTAGAAAACAAGAAAATTAATCTAAACTAAACTAAGGATAGTTCCGCGGAATGCCTCCGTGGTGCGCCACGTTTATAAGGGTCCTTGGCTAGACCCAAAGCCTGGTCACATGTTACCCAAGTGGGATGTATTGCATCCCATGTTACACCGTCAGAGAGCATCATCCAAGCTTGAGTCTATGACCTTCATGTAGTTGACCGGGTCTTCTTCCTCTACTTTCTTTCCACATTCAAACTTCACTTCCTCGTCCCCAAACTTCAATGTTAACGTTCCGTCATTCATATCCACCACTGCTTGGGCGGTGGCTAGAAATGGCCTCCCGAGGATGAGAGGGACATCGGTGTCTTCTTCCATGTCTAGGATGACAAAGTCGGTTGGGAAAACGAAGTTGTCAACCTTGACCAGCAGATTTTCAGCGACACCTTGTGGAAATTTGACGGACCTGTTGGCGAGTTGTATGCTCATCTTTGTAGGGCTTGTTGTTCCTAGGCCGAGTCGTTTGAAAATTGACGTGGGCATGAGGTTAATGCTAGCCCCAAGATCGGCTAATGCATTACGAATGGGGGACTTCCCAATCGAGCAAGGAATTGTGAAGCTCCCGGGATCGATTTTCTTTTGTGGAAGTTTGTTGAGTACTAAAGCGGAGCATTCTTCGCCTAAGTTAACTAATTGCAATGATTCAATTTTCCTTTTGTGAGTGAGGAAATCCCTCATGAATTTTGCATATTTAGGCATTTGGGTTATGACCTCAATAAAAGGAATATTAACATGCAATTGTTGTAGTAAACTTTCGAACTTCGCGAATTGCTCATCGGTCTTTTGACGATTTAACCTACCGGGGTACGGAATTGGAGGAGTCTTGGTGGGCTCTTGATTTGGTGAAGAAGCCTTTTCTGGTTGAGTTATAGGTGAAGTCGTGCTTTGGCTGAGTTGACTTCCTTCAACCGGTGGTAATGTGGCATCCTCGGGACCCACGGTTCGGTTTCTCAATGTGATGAGGTGTACTTGCGCCTTTGGGTTGGTTTCGGTATTACTTGGTAACGCGCCTTGTGGTCTCTCGGAGAAATTTTGAGCTAGTTGATTTAATTGTTTTTCAACGTTTTGAATGCTAGCTTGTTGATTTCTAAAACTCAATTCCAATTGTTGAAATCGATCTGAGTTTTTCTTTTCGGTGTCGGAGATGAGGCGAGATACGGTATCTTCAAGCCTTTCTCTTCCAGCTTGTTGTTGAGAGAAATTTTGTGGTTGTTGAAAATTAGTTCGTTGGTTTTGTTGGTTACTACTATTGCCGGGATCTCTCCAACCAAGATTTGGGTGGTTACGCCATCCTTGGTTGTAGGTACCCGTTGGAGGACCCGACGGCCTAGGTCTATTATCAATGTAGTTTACCGTTTCTGCTTGTTCATCTAATTCATTCATACAACTCCAATTTTCATGTGACCCACCACACCCTTCACAAGCCATAACCGAGGCCGTTTTTGTCATTTCTAGCCTTTTGATTTTCGAAGAGAGGGCCTCGATTTGGGCTTGTAAAGAGGTGCTTTCATCAACCTTATGGGCGCCCGGGGCAATAGATTTATTACCTCGGGGAGTGTGCCATTGAAAATTGGTTTGAGCAATTTCCTCAATTTGATTATATATTTCATTTGGGCGACGATTACCTAAAAGTCCCCCGGAGCTTGAATCAAGTGTTTGTCTTGTGTGTGGCAACAACCCATTGTAGAAAGTGGATACTTGTTGCCACACTGCTAGACCGTGATGAGGACACTTTCTTAGTAGCTCCTTGAACCTTTCCCAAGTTTCATAAAAGGATTCCCCATCCTCTTGTGAGTATGTATTAATTTCAGTCATTAATTTAGCCGTTTTAGCAGGAGGGAAATACTTATATAGAAACTTTTGGGCTAGTTCATCCCAGGTGTTTACCGAGCCAACTGGGAGGGTGTTAAGCCAAACCTTAGCTCGGTCTTTTAGTGAAAATGGAAACATCCTAAGGCGAATGGCGTCGTTCGATGCTCCATTGATCCGAAAAGTATCACATATTTCCAAGAAATTAGTAATATGTAGATGGGGATCGTCGTCCGCAAGCCCATGAAAGGTTGCGGAGTTTTGGAGCATTTGTATCAAATGCGGCCGAAGTTCGAAGTTGTTGGCTTCGACATTCGGTGCATTGATAGCGGCGCCGAGATTGCCTACGGTGGGCCGTAGGTAATCCATGAGGGTACGTTGGTCCGCCATTGGAAGTGGGTCCCCCAAAACTTTCTCTTGATTTTTAGCTTTAAGTCTTTTTCTGAGAAAGCGTTCGGGTTTTTCTAGAGGTTCTTTTATGTCTCTACTAGAACTGGAGCTCATGCACTACGTAGGAGGTTCAAATGTGGCGCCTGGGTTCCAAGTCCTGCAATAAAAACAGAAAAGAACGTTGGTCAGAATGTTCACCACGGCCCCGTGCTCGGTGAACACGGCCCGTGGTCAGAGATACAGTGATTGTTTTCTGGATCCCTGTTACTGGGAGTTGGACACGGCCCCGTGTTGCACCGACACGGCCCCGTGTTGCACCGACACGGCCCCGTGTTCAGCTCTCTGTAACTCAGAAAATAAAAACTGCCAGTGATGATGCTGGGCACGGCCCGTGTCCGACCAGGCACGGCCCGTGCTGAGCTCTGCAGAAACAGAAAAATTAAAAAAAAAATCCTAAAAAAATGAAAAATAAGAAAAACGATTAGGCCGTTGATTCCTAACTTTCTTAAAATCCTTGTGTCCCCGGCAACAGCGCCAAAAACTTGATGCGTGTGAAGTGTTATATATATTAGGTGTATATTTTAAGCCCCTTTAACACTTTTTAGTCAAGTTTTAAATATATAAAACACGATATTTACTAACACTAGACACACATATGGGCAAGTGCACCCATCGTGAGCGTAGTATAGTGTTGGTAAGATACCGAGGTCGTCCAAGGACACAAGAGCTTTTAGTACCGGTTTATCCTCAACGTCTAATCAAATCAAAAAGTTTAGAAAAATGTTTTAAACTAAGAAAAATAAAAACTAACTAAAATGCTAAAAATAAAAATAAAAAGAAAAATAGATAGACAAGATGAATCACTTGGTTCCGACTCGTATCTAGTGTAACCTTTGATTATTTCCGCACTTTTGCACTATTTTAAGAGATTATCTTAGTTATTGTAGTAGGCCCCTCTTTTGAAGGTGACGTTACCCTCACCCCAGTAGTTTGAGTCAGCAAGGATACAATCCTAAAAGGGTGGATTACTGGAAGATAATTAATTAAGTTATTAATGCAAATTATGGTAGGCCCTTCTTTTGTAGGTGACGTTACCCTCGACTAAGTAGTCTGAGTCAGCAGGGATACAGTCCTAAATAGCCGGGTTATAGTATTAATAGTAGTTAACTTATGAGGGGGTCAAAGAGTTTGGACCCCCGCCATCCAATACCGTCAAGTATTGAAGGAGGTCCTACTAAATTTGACCCAGGTCCATTGCAGGACCTCTAAACGCTGAACAATGGCAAGACCTTTACCAAACCGTTCCCTTAACCCCCGACCAGGTAGCCAACATACCTCCATATAGACCGTGGAGATATGAATGGTGAAAATCTTTTATTTTATATAGACAGTAAAATAATGCCAAGACACCACGGACAAACGATAAGGAAAGATCACCTTCAACATAAGCAACTGGTTATTAAAGTCATTAATACAAAACCAAGTAAAAAGTGCGAAAAGATTAGAAATAAAAAGTATTACACTAGACACTTTGTCTTCACCAAGTGATGTAAGAGACTTAGGCAAACATGGCCTTGATTGTCAAGAACTCTTACGATCAATCTTGGATCCCGAGACGACTCACACACTCTACGATGGACAATGGATGATGGTGGTGGATGATGGTGTTATGGTGGTGGTGGGTGGTGGATGAAGTGTGAGAGAGGTGGTGTGCCAAGGGATGGTTTGAGCTTTAGCCAAGCACTTCTATTTATAGGCTGAACAGAAGCTCGGGCATGGCCCCATGTCCAGTGGGCACGGCCCCGTGTCCACATCCTTCTCTTTCTTCATTTAATGCAGTTTTGTCTTTTTAGTTGACCACGCCCCCGTGTCCGCTGAGCACGACCCCGTGGTGCAGAAGAATCTTTGTACTATGCAGATTTGCTGGATTGTGCGAATCTTATAGTTGACCATGGCCCCATGTCCGCTGAGCACGGCCCCGTGGTGGGCAATAGAAGCTTCTACCACTTTGTCTTTTCTGCTGACACTTGGGCATGCCCCCGTGCTGGCTGAGCACGGGGCGTGTTCAGGCTTCTGATCTCTTGTTTTGCTTGGGAAGATGATGTCGTGGGGTCGGACATGTCACGTCTTGTTCCTTTTCTTGTATTTATGTTAGATTTTGATGTCTTTTTGCTTCTTTTGTTAATTTGAGCTCATTTAATCCTGAAAATACAAAAGGAAGACAAAAGCACACTTTTTCCAACATTAGTACTAAAAAAGGGTTAGTTTTATGCCTCATTTGATGAAATTTATTTGTTGCATTTTTAACACATCAAAGGTCCGAATATATTCTATCGGAATTTGTTATTATTGTCCGAACTTATTCCTTCCGTATTTATTAATGACTTAGTGTGAAGTCACGCTTTGGGAAATAAATTCAGAAGTTTGGCTACCTGGATCCTGTCCGAATTTGGTAGCTTACATGATCCGAATTTGTTAAGGTGTTCATGGTCCGAATTTGTTGAGTATTTTCTCTGTCCGAGTTTAAATTTACTCTTGGTCTGAATTTGGGAGTTTAGTTATACAAGTTTCCGAATTTGGCATAGTGTCCGCACTTGTTCCTTTTAACTTTGTCCGAATTTGTGAGCTTAAACCTGTCCGAATGTGCGCTTCTTGAGTCAGAGTTTGTGTTGTCCGAATTTATAGATATGCTGACCGAATTTACTCTAATCCTTTGATCCGAATTTGTGATACCTTCTATCTGAATTTAGAGTGTCAGGGTTTATCAAATTTGGTATGTCCGATTTTAAATTGTCCAATATTTGTTTAAAAAATCTTTTAATTTTGAATTTGTTAGAGGTACTGTGTCCGAATTTGCTAAGTCCTCTTGGTCCGAATTTGTGGAAATCACTCTGTCAGAGTTTGTGAAAATCACTATGTCCGAGTTTGTGGAAATCACTCTGTCAGAGTTTGTGAAAATCACTATGTCCGAGTTTGTGGAAATCACTCTGTCAGAGTTTGTGAAAATCACTCTGTCAGAGTTTGTGGAATTCACTCTGTCAGAATTTGTGAAAATCACTCTGTCAGAGTTTGTGGAAATCACATTGTCCGAATTTGTGATTCCTTTTATTAGAGTTTATTTTGTCTGAGTTTATTTTGTTAGAGTTTAATGTTCAGGTCCGAATTTGTATGTTTATATTCGGACTTAGTTTTGCCAAGACTTATGGAGTCCGAACTTATCATTGTATTTATACTCAGTGAATGAATGCAATTTGGGAATTCCAAATTTGTGAGTTATATTCAGAATTTTTGAGTTAAATTCGGCTTCTAGATTCTCGGTGTACGGATTTGGTCCGTACTAGAGTTTTCGGACAATTTGGGACTTTTATAGGGCATTCGAAGATATACGAAGGTGAAGTGACTTGGACTTTGAAAGTTTACAAAGAAAGAGGGGGGGGGGTAAAAATTTAAAAATATCCTATTTTCTTTGTAAATTTCTAAAAGCTCGTGGTGCAAAAATTTTAAAAACATGATGCAATTTAAAGCTAGTGTGTGATTGAGTTTTGTCGAGTATGTCGGTTAGAGTAGAGAAGATTAGTCTTCTTGGTCTCTCTTTTTAGTTGGTGACTAGTCGGATTCTCAAAATAATTTGGAGGTACTTACTTTGAAGGGGAGATCAGAGACGAAAGTCATCGGGTGATTGGTGGATTCGTGAAGATACGAGATTGGATTTTGAAGATTCGAGACGAAATGATTTCGGACACTCGGTTGAAGATCTTGATCAAGATGGTGGATGTACATATTCGGAGTTGTTTTGTTATTAACTTATCGAGCCAAATTTCATGTCTTTGCGGAATTTGAAGTGTTCGGTGTTGGGCATTGGAAATCCGACGTAGTTCGTGTTTAGATGTTTATGATGTAATGTCTGAACTTATTAGTTATATTCGGACTTTATATGTAGCCCGAGGTTGTTAGTAAACTCGGACAGGTTAGTATGTGTTTGTTATGTCTGAGTTTGTTGCCCTAGCCTATATATGTGTGTATAGGTTAGATGAGGGTAATCAACTCTCACAAACTCTTGTAATCCTTCATCAGTATGTGCACATTCTAGAGAGGGAGAAACCATGTGTTAGTGAGAGAAATCCAGGTTTAGATCTTAGTTGTAACACCCCGACCGCGTATAAAACAACTCGCGGCGGAAACGTCGGGGGGTTCACGTTACAAATTGTTCACAACACATGGTACATAAATTTTTGTTTTATTGAATTAGTTTAAATTACATTGTCTTTGAGAACTCGAAACAAAACACAACAACTACAAATAACTTGTTCTTTATTTTAAGCAACTAAGGCCCGAGTCCAGATCCTAAGTGTAGCATACTTGATCATGCATTAGTACCTGAAACATATGTGAAAATAAGGTCAACATTGAATGCTGGTGAGTAACATAGGTTTTGTGGTCATGACTCATGGCTTTGACTATTGAAAAATGTTTAAGCAACTTCAAAAGTAGCCATGAATATTTGATAAAAAGTGTTTCTTTTATACAACCGTATGAGAAATCATTCGATTTAAAAGATAATAGTGAATGGTTAACTTAAGAACCATTTGTGTTTTTTTTTTGTAATAACCAATCAAATGACTTGTCTTGTATAAACCAACCAAATGACTTGTCTTGTATAAATCAACCAAATGACTTGTCTTGTATAAACCAATGTCTTTGTATAATCTAAATGTTTTGAGTAAATAAAATGTCTTGTTTAAACAAAAAATGTTCTGTCTTGTATAAAACAATTACCTTTTTATATAAAACAAGTTTGGTTTGTCAGCGAATACATTCAAGCCTTGTTGACTGTCGGAAAAACCTTTAAAAATAAAGGTTTATCAATTATGTCACTTAGTTTCTGTCATTCCCAGAGGAAACTTCCAAACAAACCTAGGAAGCGGGAATGGGGTTGTCAATCCTATGGTACCATAACATACTACCGGTCGGCTTAGCCAAAGTTAATGAATGTATCATTGTCATGTTCAACGCACTGTTAAGTTTCGTACAATGTAAGTATGTGTGTATATAAACCATATGTAAATAAGTTTTGTAAATGTATTGAATAAGGTATTATCTATATAAATCATATAGTTTTGAAATCTTGAAAATAGTGACTGGCACATATGAATAACCCCAAAATATTTAGAAAACGTAAAAGAGGGGAACTATGTACTCACTTGGATTGCGTGGATGTCTTGTGTATGCAAAACTCAAACGTTCAAGTGTTTCCTAATTATGTCGGATAATTAAGGTTAGTGTGTATCGAGGCTTAAATGGAAGATTAGATAGAATGTGGTTTATTAACCAAATGAGCGAAGGATCTCGTATAATATGGTTTATTAACCTTAAATTCTGATTTGGAATGTGTCTCTATCTGTTTTAACCCGTTACGACTTATTAAAGTGGTTTACGCCACTTTAACGGGTCGTATACGTAACTACGGTTTCGGATGGTGAATGAGTCTATGACGAGTTTGATATATCAAAAAATGTTTATTTTTGTTGTATCATCAGTATATAAGTCAAAACAATGATCATATATGTTTAAAACTAATTTTGTGCCAAAAGGGCATTTTTTACATTTTGAAAGTATATATAGTTGACTCGTCATTTGACTAAGCAAACGACATGACCATAAGGAATAACCTTTGAGGGTTATTACCTATATTATTACGGTCATATAAATGGTCTTGGTCGGATCCTAATGTTGACCAAACAGGTCAGATTCGAAAGTCAAAGCGGAAGTCAAACCGCTCGACTTTCGACTATGGAATATGCACTTAAACTAGAAATGATGAGTTAGACATGTTAGAACATGTCTAATAATGTTATAAAACTGATTTGGTGTCAAAACTTTAAGTTTTAATACTCGAGAACTCTTTCGTCGTAAAATGCTCGTTTTTACATTTTTTACTTTTATTTCGTAAAAGTTTGACTCGTCATTTCGCCTACTAAACGTGATGATCAGAGGGTGTAATCGCAAGGTATTAACACCTTCATTATTATGATCACGTAGCAATTTTCAATTTGAACTTTGACTTGACTAGAATGGTAAGAACCGAAAGTCAAAGCAAAAGTCAATTTGCTTGACTTTTGCCTCATAACTAGCCAAAATAATGACAAAGACTGAAGTAGAACACTTACTTGTGTTCTAGGAAGATTATAACTTCAGTAAGAGGCCTCTTTATGATCAGAAGCAAGCTGCAATAGAAGATTAGAGAGAAAGAGTGAAGGTGCAAGTCGAAATGAGGTAAATGCACCTCTACTTATACTTGCAAAATGTTAACAAGATCATGCCAAGTGTTGGCAATGATCTCCAGATGTTAACACATGTCTAATGAGGTGCTTGAACCAGAGAAATGATGGCAAATTCGCGGATTATGTGTCACGATGTGTAGGCTGCCTTTGGCAGCAAGAACATTCTACCAGCACACCCCTTACGAACCATAAGGGTGGTGGCTTACGGTCCGTAAGGACCTTCAGCGCCCACAGTTAATTTAAATTCCTTACGGCCCGTAAGGCTTAAGCCTTGCTGTCCGTAAGGGACTTTTGAAAGAAAATACAAGTTTCATTTTTAGCAGTTTCAGCCCCTGGACTTGTGTTTTCGTTTGTTTGCCATTTTTAACCCTTCTAACCTAATATTTAGGTTATATAAGAGTGTTATGGCATGCGTAACTTGGATTTTTGTTTCGAGAATGTCGTGAATATTGTCTTTCTCAATTGTAATATTACGTATTTCGTAAATAAAATAAACAATTTTATTAAAATATGAAAATGATCGAATTTGTACAATGTTTGAAAACTGTAAACGTTACAGTCTCCCCTATTTTAGGAAATTTCGTCCCGAAATTTAACTAGAGGAGACTTGTGAGAATAGATGTGGGTATTTCGATTTCATTTGATCCTCCCATTCACAGGTAAACTCTGGACCACGTTTGGATTCCCAGTGAACTTTAACAATCGATATTTGACTACGCTTTAGTTTCTTGACTTCACGGTCCATAATTTCCACAGGTTTCTTGACAAAATGCATTTTGTCATCAATGAGAATCTCGTCAAGAGGGATGTGGGGGTTTTCATCGACTAAACACTTTTTCAAGATGGACAGGTGAAATGTTGGGTGGACGTTCCCAAGTTCAGGAGGTAGTTCGAGTTTGTAGGCTACCTTTCCGATCCTCTCAATGATCTTAAAAGGTCCCACATAACGAGGTGCTAGTTTACCTTTCTTTACAAATCTAACCACACCTTTCCAAGGGGATATCTTGAGAAGAACATGATCACCAGTTTGGAATTCCAAAGGTTTGCGTCAGCATAACTCTTTTGACGACTTCTAGCTGTCAAAAGGTTATTGCGAACTTTTGTGATTTTTGTCTGTTGTTTCCTGAATGAGTTCTGGTCCGGTGATTTTGAGTGGGGCATGGCCCCATGCCCGGCAGGCATGGCCTGTACTTAGCTTATGGTTTGTTGTTTTTGGTCTTGCGGTGAAGCTTGGAGGGTCGATATAGTGTATCAACTTCCCTTCTTTCGTATTTATGCTGGTTTTCGTTATTAATTTGTTCCTATTATACATTTAAGCTCTTTTAATTCTGAAAATCAAAAGTATCAAAGAAACGCACTTTTTCCAACATTAGTACTAAAAAGGGTTGTTTTTATACCTTATTTGATATAAT
The DNA here is from genome assembly GCA_030545235.1 of Helianthus tuberosus. Lineage (NCBI taxonomy): Eukaryota > Viridiplantae > Streptophyta > Magnoliopsida > Asterales > Asteraceae > Helianthus > Helianthus tuberosus. Next base: position 89,239 of record JARYGA010060050.1, read on the forward strand.
TTATATGTTGCATTTGGTGCATATCAAACACTTGAATTTTTGCTTGTCCTCAAGCAAAATCTTTAATATTGCTTAGACTCCCAAATGGAATGGGTAGAAGAAAAGTTTTTGGGCCTTGTTTGTAGAGTGTCGGGAATCCAAGTTCTTTTATTTTTGTTTTTATTTTATTTACAATCCTATTCGACATGATTTATTTAGTACTTTTTAAGAAAAATAAATATTTTTTGGCATAACATATCTTTTTTAAAATATCATTTAGCTATATATACATTCACATACCTCACAAGTTATCACTCAATACTCGGCCGAAAATGTATAAGTGAAATGCTCGGTCCCGGTATGGAACTTACTCCTATCATATGCTTGACAAGTAATCAAATCTCCTCCTTTTTAACTTAATCTTCGTAAATATCAAGAGGACTTTGAAAGGGTAGGCTTTTGGTTAAGGGTAGAGTAGTTTTATTTGAAAAGTGGATAAAGGCGTAAAATGTCGGTTTTCTTTTGAAAATTTATTTGTGACTTTATGAACTAACTAAATGCTTATAAGCAATAAATTTGCTTATTTATTTCAAGCAACTGGAGAGAGATTTTTTTTTTGATAAAATAAAGTCATATGCTTTTGCGTTATTCAAAAGAACCGGGTTTTACTAAAATAAAGGGTCTAAAAATAAAAAGATGGTTTTTGGGTGATGGTGTTTTGTGGGTTTTTGAAATGAAAGGTTTAGGCCAAAGGGTTGACTAAGGGGAGTTTTGTGGGGAGATAAATAGAAAATAAGGTTGAAAAAAAGGGTTTGTGGTCCTAATGCCTCAATCATATACTTACTTGGGTTAGTTGGTAAAGATCAGGAATGTATTGTCTTATCAAGTTCTAGATTTGTAAGAACCGTACGGGCTATCCACACAAGAAATGAAAAATGAGCATTTAGTATAGATATGATATTTGATGCTCGTTAAAGGCTCAAAACTCACAATTTTGTGGGAAAGGGGTAAAATGTGAAAAAATATATATATACAATCAAATTTTAAAAATTTGGCATGCCTTTGTATGAATTTTCCTTATATGGTTCTTTTCATCACGGCGCTATCGGTTGTAAATTTGTAAAAAAAAACTTTAACTTTTTAGAACTTGGTTTTCTAACTTAATCTATAAACAAGACAAAACAAAAAAAAATATTTTTGAAAAAGATTTGGGGTGTTTTAGCGTTTCCAAGTAGAGTTTTGTGTAAGGCTTGTTTTAGGACAAACAAATTCAAGTACCCCCCCCCCCCCCCACACACACACACACTTAAATTACACATTGTCCTCAATGTGCCCAAAATTGGTCAGATTTGATTAAATGTGTAAATGTGGGTTAAAAACAACATTTTTTTTCAAAAATCAGGCACTTGACACGGGGCCGTGTGTGGGAGGCACGACCCCATGTCAAAAGTGCGAGTAACGAAATTTTATAGAAGACAAACACTGGGGCGAGCCTATGGGACACGACCCTGTGTAAAGGTTCTAGAATCAATCTATTTTCAGTAGACTTGGGGCACGGGGGCATGTTTACCTTACACGGCCCCGTGCTGCACTTACTATTTTGAAGATTTTGTGTCGGGAGTCGTCTGTTTTCATGCATGGGGTGTTGTTTCAACGTCATTTGGCTATTTTCATCCTCCTTTTAAGCGTATTTTGTTCCTACAAAAAGAAAAAAAAAACTAAAAAATAAAAGCATTAACTAAAAGTTACACTAAGATTTAAACTACTTTATTGTTGGATAGCCCATGGAATGCCTCCATGGTGCGCCACACTTATAAGGGTCCTTGGCTAGATCCAAAGTCGGTCAATTGTTACCTGATCGGGATGACTCGCATCCCGAGTTGCACTGGCTGAGGGCGTAGTCGAGGCTCGAGTCTATTGCTTTGATGTATTTGACCGGGTCCTCCTCCACACGTTGTCCTACTTCAAACTTCATTTCCTTGTCACCTGCGTCAATGTTAACCCCTCGTCACTCATATCCACCATGGCCCGTGCAGTGGCAAGGAATGGCCTTCCTAATATGAGCGGGATCTCGGTGTCTTCCTCCATATCTAGGATTACAAAGTCGGCCAGGAAACAAATTCCCCAACCTTGTCCAAGAGATTTTCTACGACACCTTGAGGGTATTTTACCGACCTATCCGCAAGTTGGATGCTCATCCTTGTAGGATGTGGCTTCCCTAATCCAAGTCGATTGAACACAGAGGCGGGCATCAGATTAATGCTAGCCC
>JARYGA010060051.1:0-51520 GCA_030545235.1 Helianthus tuberosus
AGCGGACGCGTTGAGTCGAAAAGAAAGGGTTAAGACCCTAAGGGTTCGAGCATTGGAAATGACGATTCGAACGAACCTCACTGCACGCATTCGTGATGCACAACAAGAAGCTCTTAAAGGAGAGAACCGTAAAGCTGAATACCTACGGGGTATGCTGAAATACATGGTGCCAAATGAAGAGGGAACCTTATACTTTAAAAAGCGCATTTGGGTTCCGCTCTATGGTGACCTACGAGAAGTCATCCCTGATGAAGCGCACAAGTCAAGATACTCGATCCACCCAGGGTCGGACAAGATGTATCAAGACTTGAAAGAATATTATTGGTGGCCGAGACTCAAGAGCGACGTTGCTGTTTATGTTGGAAAATGCCTAACCTGTGCCAAGGTTAAGGCAGAATATCAGAAGCCGTCCGGCCTACTACAACAACCAGAGATTCCCGTGTGGAAGTGGGAACAAATCTCGATGGACTTCATAACGAAATTACCCAGGACCCCGATAGGGCACGATATGATATGGGTAATAGTTGATCGATTGACGAAGTCTGCGCATTTCCTACCAATCCGAGAGAAGGATAGCACTGGAAAGCTTGCGGAGATATACTTAAGAGAAATTGTGGCACGTCATGGAGTGCCAATCTCAATCATTTCAGACAGAGATGGACGCTTTGTCTCAAGAATCTGGCAATCATTTCAGGAAGCCTTCGGATCTCAGTTAGATCTGAGCACGGCATTCCATCCGCAAACAGACGGCCAGAGCGAACGAACTATACAAACGTTAGAAGATATGCTTCGCGCATGTGTCATGGATCTAGGCGGCAGCTGGGATACTCATCTACCTTTAGTTGAGTTTTCCTACAATAACAGTTATCATACGAGCATAAAAGCCGCACCGTTCGAAGCTCTGTATGGCCGCAAATGCCGATCGCCCTTATGTTGGGCAGATGCCGGAGATAAGCGTATGGTTGGTCCTGAACTTGTACAAGAGACAACCGACAAGATTGCGCAGATCCGAGAGCGCATTAAGGCGGCTCGAGATCGACAAAAGAGCTACGCTGATCCGAAAAGAAAATCGGTAGAATTCAAGGTGGGAGACAAAGTGTTGTTAAAAGTCTCACCTTGGAAGGGCGTAGTCAGATTTGGAAAGCGCGGAAAGCTAAATTCACGATATATCGGACCATTCAGAATATTGAAGAGAATTGGTACCGTGGCATACAAATTGGAGTTACCGGAAGAACTTAATGGAGTACATGATACGTTTCATGTATCCAACCTGAAGAAGAGTCCAACGCAAGAAAGCGTTATCATCCCGATGGATGAAGTGCATATTGATGAAGCCCTCCGATTTACAGAACAACCCGTTGAGGTTACCGACTGGAAAGTCAACAAGACCAGGAGGAGCAGCGTAAAACTTGTCAAAGTATGTTGGAGCTCTAAGCACGGACCCGAGTACACATGGGAACGTGAAGACCAGTTCAAGAAAAAGTATCCCCACCTATTCAAGAAGACTCCTGCGAGAGTTAGTTCAACCTGAATTTCGGGACGAAATTCTTTTAACGGGGGGAGACTGTGACAACTGGCCCAAACCGGTAATTTCCGTACACATTAATTATTGCTTAATGACTGCAATTATGTGCTTAATTGTCAGCAATATCTGACTTCGTACTAAACAAGTGAATTCATGCGTCCCAGTGGTTGGGGACAGTCAGTGGTTTGGGTAAAAACGGGTATATTGGTTAATATTCTCACCTATCATTTTTGTAAGTCCCTTATTATGTTACCTGGAGGGTAACGGGTATTAGTTGGTAGCGCTACTTAGGTTTGGCACCCTCACACCGCTCCTAGATAGGACGGATGTGAATTAATGACCCAGTCGGGGCCCAGTACTAGATAGGAGTACGTGGGAAGGGCAGTCATGTATTTCAGGAGCCGTCTTGTTCGGAATTGAGATATTAACAATATTACTTGCATTTGTCAGTGAACTGTTTTACATACAACTTGTAACAAACGTTTTCTAAAACTGTGAACTCGCCAGCTTTGTCTTATACACTTGTTACATGCTCGCAGGTCGTTAGGTACTTGGGAACAGGAACTTGCTGGCTGGAGGGCGTGAGTGGTCATGGTTGCATTGATGGGTTTATCTATCGAACATTTATTTATTATGGTTGTTTGGAAAGTATTTACATTATGTTACGTTAACGCTTCCGCTGAACTTGATGGTTTTTGAATTACTTATGTTTGGATTTTATTACTATTAAATGATGAAACTTTATTTTAAGCTTATGGATTCAATGTAATTGGTGGCTCATTACTAGTGGTCACACGCCTAACAGAGACACTGCCTAGGTGGTAATTTGAGGGTGTGACAGCGATAAGCACGACGTTGGTGACGATGGTGATGGATTCGAATAGTTAAGTGTTTTCAGGCTTTGTGCCTTGTAATTTTTAGGTTTTTATAACATTTGCGCGGTCGCGCTTGTTTTGGATCAGATGAATGATCGTTGGTTTCTATGTAATCGTTGCGCGCTTGTGTTTATGAAATATAATTTTCATGTTTATTCTTGTCATGTTACAATTATTGCACTGTTGTTAGAAACTTTGGTTAAGTTAGCGCGAATAAATGTAAGTGTGGCTCTTAAGCGACTGTAGTTGCTTGGTCTCGCGCTTTGTTCGCGGAGGACCTCGAAGGTGTGAGCTTGTAACTCACTGGAGTGTTTTCGTGCTAATCAAAAGTTTAACATGCATTTGTAACTCAAGAAGCAATATAGAAGAAAACATGTCGTATACTTTCATTGACTTGGAAACAGGCGCTTAGGCCAACATACATTGCTTGTAACGTAAAAGGGCGTTTAGCCAACATAGGAAAGTAAAAAGCCGCGTGGCCAACGTTAGTGAGTAGATGCGCAAGACCGAGAGGGATTACATATAGCATTTGCGCAGTTGTTGCGCATTCCATGTGCATGGGATGATGTGTCCATCCAGGGTGCGCAGTTTGTATGCCCCTTTTCCTAGCACTTCATGTACTAAGTATGGGCCTTCCCATTTGGGTGCTAGCTTTCCTGGACGTTCGGCGTTTGAAGCCTCGTTGTCTCGAAAGACGTATTCTCCTGGAGTGAAGGTACAGATGCGGACTCTTGCATTGTAGTACCTTTCCAGTTGTGTCTTGTATTTCGCTTCTTTGATACGCGCAATCTCGCGTCGTTCTTCCAGCAAATCTAAATCGAGACGGCGCTCTGCTTCGTTATCAACCGTGTTGACTGCAGTCAAGCGCGGTGAGGGGAGTCCAACTTCTGCCGGGATAACTGCTTCCGAGCCGTATACTAGGCTGAAAGGAGTTTCGCCGGTGCTTGTCTTCGGCATGGTGCGATGAGCCCACAGGACCGTTGCCTTGAGGGTGTGCAACGGAGGAGAAGGTATGCTCGATCTTCATCTCCTTCATCCAATTTTGAAGGTCCTCAGAAGCAAAATTGATACCGTTGTCTGTGACGATTTTGAGTGGGAGACCAAACCTGCAAATGATGTGTTCCCAAATAAACTTGCGCACCATCATTGCAGTGGTTGAGGCGAGAGCTTTGGCCTCCACCCACTTAGTAAAATAATCAACGGCCACAATTATGAACTTGACCACGCCAGGAGCTTCTAGGAAGGGTCCTACCATATCTATTCCCCACTGTTGGAAAGGCCAAGCAGTGGATACAGGAATAAGATCGTTTTTTGGGCGCAGGGTTTTTGGAGAATGTCGCTGACAGGAGTCGCATTTGCGCAACTCCTTCAGGGCGTCGACGTGCATCCCTGGCCAATAATATCCAGCGTTCATAATCTTCGTGACAACCATGCGTGGTCCTGCATGGATGCCGCAGATCCCTTCGTGGATCTCCCTGGTCAAGTAATTTGCATCTTGGGGGTCCACGCAGTGCAGTAGTGGCCCCAAGAAGGACTTGCGGTATAAGATACCACCATTCATCTCATAATGCAGAGCTTTATTTTGAATCTTTCTTGCCTCTGCCTTGCTCTCAGGGAGTATTCCCTCTTGCAAATACTGAATTATAGGGGTCATCCAGGATGGCTGCCCTATTTCGATCACATTTACCTGGCGCAGCAGGACTGATGGATTTTTAAGTACTTCAATCCTTACATCTTTCGCTAAATGTTGAAAGGAAGTTGAAGCAAGCTTGCTCAAAGCGTCAGCTGGTTTGTTTTCGGAGCGATTGATGTGGACTACCTTGTAAGACTTGAACTGTTGAAGCAACTCTTTTGCCTGCTCTAAATATAGGGCCATAACTTCGCCCCTTGCATCATATATACCGTTAATTTGACTGGATATCAAGAGTGAATCAACGTGTGCTTGTAGATTTTTAGCTCCCATTTTTATGGCGAGGCGCAAGCCTACCAGAAATGCCTCGTACTCCGCCTCGTTGTTGATATTCTTAAAATCCAACTTGATGGCGTAAGTAAATTCATGCTTTTCAGGGCTCACTAGGCGCAGGCCAGCTCCTGCGCCATCCTCGTTTGAGGCTCCGCTGGTGTATAGCAACCACAACTCATCAGATGTATCTTTCAAGGGAGTTTCAACAATCTCGCAATCCTTGATTTTCTCTGCTGGGACTTCCGTGATAAAGTCGGCGAGCACCTGACCCTTGATGGCTGGGCGTGGCCTGTACAAGATGTTGTGGCCCCCCAGCTCGATCGCCCATTTTGCTAACCGCCCGGATGTTTCTGGCTTTTGCAATATCGTGCCAATGTGGAAATTGGTAAGTACGGTGATCACATGCCCTGTAAAATATTTGCGCAGCCTTCGGGAGGCGTGTAGCAGCGCAAGCACCAATTTTTCCATCGTGGAATATCTCGTTTCTGGATCCGTTAGCACTCTACTGACGTAATAGATAGGAGTCTGAACTCCGTTTCTTTCTACAAGCAATACCGATCCCACTGCCTTGTCCGATGATGACAGGTACAAGATGAGCGGCTCCTTTTCGAATGGTGCAGTCAGGGTAGGGAGTTCGATCAAACACTCCTTCATTTGTTGAAAAGCCTTCTCTGCTTCAGGGGTCCACCTGAACTCTTGTTTCTTCACACAGTTGCGCGGAGTGCTGATAAAAGGGTATGACTTCGCGACGTGATTTGATAGAAAGCGGTTAAGCGCGGCTAGGCGGCCGGCCAACCGTTGCATCTCTTTGATTGTTCGTGGCGATGGCATTCGCTCTATTGCCTGAACCTTTTCTGGATTCACTTTAAAGCCGCCATTTGTGACTATGAAGCCTAAGAACTTCCCTTCTTCCATGCCAAAAGAACACTTGGCTGGATTCAACTTCATATTCACGCTGCGCAATGAATTGAATGTTTTTTCGATGTCCTTCAACATTTGGTCCTCTTCGGGACTTTTGATCACCAGATCATCGATGTAAACCTCGATATGCTTCCCGATATCTCCAGCGAAGGTCTTATCCATTAGGCGTTGATACGTTGCGCCAGCATTTTTTAGGCCGAAAGGCATCTTTGTGTAGCAGAAGATCCCTAGATCGGTTCGAAAAGCTGTCTTGTCTTCGTCTTCTAGCTTCATTTGAACCTGATGGTACCCTTTATAGCAATCTAAGAAGCATTTCCATCTGTATGGCACGAGAGAGTCTATCTTTTTGTCGATCTCAGGCAAAGAGTAGCAATCTTTAGGGCATGCCTTGTTGAGATCGGTATAGTCAACACACATTCGCCATCCTCCACTAGACTTCTCTACCATCACGGGGTTCGCAACCCAACTTTGATAACGGACCTCCCGCAAGATTCTCGCTTTGAGTAGTTCACATACTTGCTCATTCATTGCTTTGGTTTTGTCTGCTCCTAAGCTGCGCCTTCTTTGAACTTTCGGCTCAATAGAGGGGTATGTGTTTAAACAATGCTCGGTGATGTCGCGCGGGACACCGGTCATGTAGGCCGGGGTCCAGGCGAAGATATCCATATTCTTGAATAGGAACTGCTTGAGATGGGTTCTGATGTTTGGTGAGATTGCGTGGCCTATCGTCACCGTTTGCTCCGGGTACTTGCGGTTTAAAACCCATTTTTCTGGCTCTGTTGTTGAAACCTTGGCCGCTTTTGTTGGGCGCATCTCTTCTGTCGCCATTACTTCTTTCTTAGCATAGATGATCGCCACCCCTGTTTTGGTTGGAAACCCTATCACTGAGTGGGGTGTGGAAGTTACCATGTTTAGTTCGCCTTGGGTTTCTCTCCCAATCAACACATCATGCCTCGATTTGACAGGCATCACCATGAAGTTTACATTTGTTGTTCTTGAGTGCTTTCCGTCAGAGAGCGTGACGGGGAAGCTGATTTGGCCTAGCCGGAAGACCATTTCGTTGCAAAATCCAGACAGTGGATAATCAACTGGCTCCAGTCTCGCTTTGTCATCCTCGTCAAACTGATTAAAACACTATTCATAGATGATATCGGCCGTACTTCCTGGGTCAATGAAGACATACTCCGTTTCATAATGGCCGATAATACCGGTAATGACAACGGGTCGAGTGGCGCGAGGGCCCCCGCGTACTACCGGGAAAATGACCTGTTGCTCTTGCCATGAGGGTTCGTACGGGCACTTGCCTTTCTCTTTTGCGCTGTATCTTGGTCCGTTGACCATATGGGTTTTTAGGCGTCTGACTTTCTTGTGATTCCCCTCATCGTGGCGTTGGAGCTGTCGAGTTTCTTTGCGCACGTTTTTCACCAGGTGGCTTAGCTTCCCGCTTTTTAATGCTCTTTCGATCTCCTGACGTAAACTGTAACAGTCGTCTGTCTGGTGCCCCGTATCTTTATGGAAGTTGCAGTACAAGTTGGGGTCTTGCCCCTTTTTGTTTGTCATAGGCCTTGGCGCCTTGAAATCATGATTCTCCGTCATCAGCACCTCTTTTGGTGTTTTTACGAGCGGAGTCCAGTGCTTATCTCGGTTGTCATCCCTGACTGCCTTTCGATACCCAATTCGATCAATAGTGTCTCGCGCATCTTCTCTGTAGCGCGACCGTTCTTCATAACGAGGCCGTTCACCATAACCGCTGGAGTGGTTGGCTTTCCACCCAGGGTTCTTGCCTTTGTTCCATTTGTTGTCGTCGCGCGAATAGCCCCTTTAGAAAATCGATCTTCGGTGTGACAACTCTTGTTTCTGGCGAGTGACTCTTCAGTTTGCGCGACTATCTTCGCGGCTTCCATGAGCTTATCCCATTCTTTAGGCATTCCGTCCTTCCCAGTGATGGTTCTGATGAGACTATCACAGCGAATGACTTTCTTGAAGTGGCAGCGCATGAGTTGTTAACTTACGCCACCGATTTCCAAGCACTCCTTGTTGAAGCGAGTGATGAAATCTTCGAGACCCTCGTTATCTCTGCGCCAGATGTCCTCTACCTCGGCTGTGTCGCGCTGCTAATGTCTCTGTTGACTGAAGTGACTCAAAAACTGTGTCCTGAAATCCACCCATGATTTGATTTTTCCTGGAGGAAGGTTGTCGAACCAGGCGCGAGCAGCCCCGGTAAGCGTTTGAATAAACAGATGGCACCACATGGGCATATTCCATCCTCCCATGCAACCCACGCTTGTGAAAACTCTGACGTGATCATCGGGATCAGTCAATCCGTTAAACTTTCCGACTGTCGGAGGTAACTTCTCTCTTTTAAGCGGCGCCAGTGCGATTTTTGGAATGAACTTTGAATGTTCTACAGCTTCAGCTGGTCGATAGGCGAGGCGAAAGTCTTGCTCCGCCTCTTCGGTGTACCCGACATGTTGTCTTGGTTTGTAGTATTCATGGTTCCTTTGCAAGCGATTGAAGACTGACGAACCCTCATCATCTTGCCAAGTTGGGTCATTCGGGTCAGTATCTTCCCATTCATTGTTCATGTTACGCGGCGTGAGCCGGCTATGAACTGGGCCTCTTTGGACGTTTGACGGATAATCATAATAGCTTTCTGTTTCTCCCCGTGTATCGCGCGTGTCCTGCACGCTTAGTCTTCGGGTAGGGGGAGGTCTGTTAGCTCTTCCTTGGATGTTTTGCGTTGGTGGTATCTGGCGCGCCCCGTGATTGGGGCCGGTTGGTGTAACCAAGGACGGTTCTGCCGTTAAGACTGCTTGCTGTGCGCTCAAAGATTGATATGCCTCGTTAATGGTGGCAAGTTGCTTGGCGTACCATGAGGCTGGGGTTTCGCCTTCTGGTAGCCCTAGTAGCGCCGAAATGTTCTGAGGTGGAGCTGGGTTTGAAGGTCCGGCGCCGTTGTTTCCTGGGGTTACCGTTTGAGTGATGCGGGTGATGCTCCCGTGCGGTCCCCCAGTGTTGGTTACTTCGATTTCGCCAATTTCTTCGATGTGTTGGGGTTGGACGTTTTGGTTGTCCACCCCCAACGCTGCATTAGAGTTTGCTCCAAAACCAACAAACTCAGGAATGATTCCTTGACCAGCCATGATCGAAGGAAGAAAAAACCACGAAAACTCAGAAAAAGAAGATGAAAGTGATTTGTAGAAAACCGGTGGGTGCCAATGAAGAAACACAGAACTAATTATGGGCTTAATCAGTTTGGTTTATGTTCCTACCATAGTGGTTAATCTTCTTTATGGTTTCCTGAGCTCCTAAATGGCTAGGTTATCCTGCAAAACATAACACCGTTACTCGTTAAGAGGGGAATGTGGGGGTTTCCCTCTTAACCGGGCTCCGACGTGAGAATAAGCGACTGCTTTGGGGAGATAATTAAGTATTAAGTGTGAGAGTGGAGGGAATGGAATGTTTTAACCTGTGAAGTGAAGTCTCTATTTATAGCCGGAGAGGTGTAAGAGGGTGTGGGCTGATGGGCCTTGGGCCGGAAGGCGACAACATGGAGGATATGCTCATTGTCTCACTGGTGTCGACCGTTAGTGGCTTCTAGGAGCTTTCTGGAGCTGGCGCAATGTGATTGGAGCCACGTGTCACTGTTGTCGGCCTGGCCGCCCTTCTGCCATCAACAGGTAAGTGGAGATCGTGGGACAGTTGTCTCTGTCTTATGATTGGTGCCATGTAGGCGTCCTTAAGTACTTGTTGTCTCTTGCATGTCAGATGATCGTGGAGCACGATTGAGCAGGGCCAGAAGGACGTTGATTGGCTCTTTTCCTCTGCCACTTGTACCCTGTGTACTATCTGGGACAGCCTTGCGTTACTTCCCTACGCGATTCCTGCTGGGTATGTAACTACCTCGCGCGGGGTTTGGATGACTGAGTGCTCTTTTAGTATGCTAAGTGTTGTTATTGGAGCTTCTTATTGTCTAGGCATCGCGCCGCGTAAATCAGGATGTGATGTAGCTCGCGCGAGGATCATGATAAGAAGATTGTTGAATAAGGAGTATGGTCCCGCGCGCGACCTTGGCGGAGGTTTGCGCGGCTTTTTGGGACCATACCCCTTCAGAATGTATATGTTTGGCTCACAATGAATACACAAAATCTAGATGCAGTGTCAAAAGTGGATGAGGCCTTATCTATCAATACGGCAAAACATGAGGCGTTATGGTGCTTAGGGAATGCCTACACTGCTGGTTCATTTCTAACTAGTGACTTTGATGAAGCTGATGTTCAGTTTAAAGATGCATTTCTCAGTGTTTCCCAAAGGCTGTAGAGGAGGTATAATTTTTTACATGTATATATAATAAGTTTTAGAGTAAACTGTTAAAATGGTCCCTGAGGTATGGTCACTTTTATCACTTTAATCTAAACTCAAATCTTTTGAATATGGGTCCCTTTGGTTTTAATTTTGTTGTCATTTTCATCCAAAATCAAAATCTGGTCAGATTTTTCAGTTAACATCTAGTTTTTTTTGTCTTTTTTCTCTCTTTTAATGAAAGGCAAAATGGTCCTTTAACATTTTATTATAACAAATTAAAAAAATCTGTTCATTTTGTTCTTCATTAAAAAGGAGGAAAAAGACAAAAAAAAAAAACTAGATATTAACTGAAAAATGTGACTAGATTTTGTTTTTGGATAAAGATAAAAATGACAACAAAAGTAAAACCAGAGGGGCCCATATTCAAAAGGTTTGAGTTTTGGATTAAAGTGTCAAAAACGATCAAACCTCAAGAACCATTTTGGTAGTTTACTCTAGGTTTTAAAAGTTGAACACTCTCAGAATAGATATTAAATCTAGATAATGAGTGTTTGTGATGATTTGCATTGTCACAATGTCGTCCAGTAAACGAACACTATCTCCACCAATCTTTGACATCCTGTGCTAAGGTAATCTACTAAATTTATTTACTTATGGTACTATCTTGAAAATATTTTTCTTGCCGGTGCACATATTTTGCTGTTAATTTTTGTATTTTATGTTAACTCCAAAATCAGTAAATCTATTCAAGTAGTTAATTTTTTTCAATAGTTTTAAATGGAACTATCCTTTGTAACCCATATGATGTTGGGAGATCTGGATGAAGACGGTTGCAGAAATTTTTGGAGACGGTTGCAGAAATGTGACGTATGTACTTTTCGTATAGATTTTTTTAGGTATATACGTTTTTGACCTCCGGTTTTAATTTTTTTTAGATATATACGTTTTCGACCTCCTGATTTTATAAAAAAAAATATTTATATAGTCCAAATAAAATATTTAATAAAAAAAAACCCAAAATCAGATTGTTATGTTTATTATTATAGCCCATAAATGATTATATAAAGCCCAAAATATTCTATTCTATCGAAAATAAAAAAAACCCAAATCGCTGGATTTGGGGATTACGGACAATCAAAAAAGAACAGAAGGGTTGTTCGCTGAGGAGACGAGGAACAGCCGAACAGAAGGGCTGCGCTACTTGTAAGGTATGTGTTTTATCTTTAGGTTTAATTTAGGGCTTCAATTTATGTGATTTAGGTTGAAATTAGGGGTGAAATTGGTCCCATTTTTTGCCCTAAACTTGTTGAATCTTTCTGTAACTATTAGAGTTTGAAATTTAGGGTGATTTGTTTTGTTAACTTGTGTTATTAGATTTGTTTTGTTAACTTGAAGTTTAGGGTGATTTGTTTTGTTAACTTGTGTTGGTGACAATGTTTTAACAGCTTTCATAAGTGTGTTAATGTTTATATAACTTCTTAAATACTCATATTAAAAGATTGATTTTGTTATACCCATTATTAAAATCAAAAGCCCCGTCGTCGAATCAACAAGGTAGATAGAACTATTTAACATTACATAAAAATCATCGACGTCCGACCCGAACATGTTTGAGAACGTTTTTTATTTTATATTAATGTTTGACCCGAATCGAATCACCGACGTCCGACCCGAACATACACCTCGAAACTACGCTATAGAATTTTTTTAGGTCCGTTACCTTCCGACCCCCCGATTTTTTTTTTTCAAGCTTCGCCACTGGTGGTGGTGGTTGTGGTTGTAGTTGTGGGGTGAGTGTACGTGTTGTTGATGAAGATAGAGATGTGATATGGTGATGAAGATGATAAAAATCCGGTGAAGATGAAGGATGATTTCAAAAAGGGGTGATTTGGGGTATATAAATCAAATTGACCAAATTGCTCTTCAAATTAGTAGGTAAAATACAACTTTGCCCCGGTCAACTAACCTTTGACTAACAGAAAATGTTAACAAGGACTTGATTGCTAGCAATCGACAACCACAGGAACCCGGCTGTTGAATTTTTTCAAATGAGGGTTGAACATGTGATTGGGTGTAAACCTCAGGGACTGAAACTGTACTTTACTCTAAATACATCAATTGATATAGCTCCTAGTAGACCTAACAAAGTGGATAGGTTGGGTGGGTTTACGTAATGGGTCAAGATGGGTTTGGGTTAGAATGGGTTTGGGTCAGGATGGGTAGATTAAGAAAAAGGTCACGATGGGTCCAGGTTAAAATGAGTTTGGGTCAGGATGGGTCTGATAATTTTGGGTTAGCTTTCAAACTGCTCTGTTTCTGGGAAAAAAAAAGAGAACAGATCACACAAACGAATTTAGCATGTAGGCCAATTTATCACTAATGTATACAGGATTATGTATATAGATGGATATAAACTCACAAATAGTGTTGTCCACAACACAAACTTGAAACAATGTATCAAAATGCATAAACGTTTTCTAGTATTAAAAATTAACAGCAACTAAAATTTTAAAAAATAAAAGTAAAGGGGGGTAAGTTTTAGAAAAACGCTAACCTGTTGCAGATGAGGCAGTCTCCGGCCTCTGGTTTCTGTTAAGAAGAGTTTAAAGATTAGTGAATTAAATTTTGTCAGCCAATCGAATCATCTGTCTCTCTCTTTGGGTCGAACGATTAACTAAATAGTAAATACCCAGAACCAGTATTGAGGAACGGGATGGCGGATGGCCAAACAACCCAGCCCGACAGTATTCCCGAAACCCGAAGCATTTGGGACTGGAATACCTGATACATGACGAGTATTGGGCCAAGTTTGGGATTGGAAAAAAGCTATTTCGCGGGTATGAGTAATGAGATTAGATGATACCCGACCTGATTACCCGAATCTACATACCCGTTTACCCGAATCCTAGACCTAATTCACAAATCTATGAACCCTAACTTCGCTTGCTATTTATTTGTTTATATTAGAAATTGGTGAAGGAGTTCAACTTAGAAACTATTGAAGGAACAAGTTACTTATTTAATTAGGTTAAAATTTGGTTAAGTTTAAATTTAATTGCTGTTCACTAATTGTATCTATGTTAAATCGTTTCATGTTGTATACTTTTATTATCATTATTTGCTTTTTTTTACTCTACATGTTATACATTGTTATTTGATTTTATTCTTTTCAGGATATTTCTCACTTGTGCACTTCTGAAATTGATCAAATTTGTTGTGAAGAAGAGGGAAAAATGCTTTCAGGTTTGAAGTTTATACCTCGTGATCAGATGGATAAAGTAAGCATCGTTTCTTTGGTTGCGTTTTTTTTTATAATTCAGCTAATCACATCAACATATTATTGCAAACGTGAGGCGTTGCATTTGTATTAAAATGTGGTTCTTGATCTTTCGTAGGCTAATGATGAGCAGTCAAGTGATTCAGACACAAGGAAAAGTCATAAGAAGAAAAAGAAGTCCCGTCATCATGATGATGGATCCGAAAGAATCAAGAAACGGTCTAAAAAGAAGTGGTATTCCTCGGAAGAAGATTCGTCAGATGCTAGTGAAAGTGACAGTGATGATGATTCAAGGACACGTAGGAAAAGGAAGTCAAAGAAATCAAGGAGGAGTAGAGAATATTCCAGTGATGACGATGATGAAGATAAAGTTGGTGAGAAAAGCCGTAAGAAGAACGGCAAGAAGAAAAGATCCGACAAGAATCTTGAATCCGATGAGGATGGTATGAGTTGTGAGATTATTTCTTTTAGTACTCTTTAAGGATTCACATATTCACTTTGCTTGATTTATTTTTATGTATTGCAGGTGTATCTCGTTCCCCGAATGCCGAAAACATCGTAAGGAAAGAAATGGGTTTGGAGTGGATGCTTAGACCTAAAGATGACGTGGCTCCCAAATCTGCGTTAGCTTCGTCTGATCTGCTAGAAGAAACACCTGCTAAGGAGGTACGCTTTCATATATTTATCGTAACTACCATATAGTCATTCTTACTTCTTCATATCTTTCTTTGGGCATTCAGTGTATACAAAAATATCTGCATCATCAATTAGTGCCATTTAGTAACCATATATAGCTTTTATTATCAGATTAAAAAGGTGAATCCAAGAGAGCTGAATCCTTACTTGAACAACGATGGAAGTGGTTACCCAGAAGAGGAAGAGAAACAGGGAGAGAGTAATCTGCTGTCAACATCTGTAGTAGGAGATGGTGGTGCCAGCTGGAGGCTTAAGGCGTTGAAACGCGCTCAGGAGCAAGCAGCCCGTGAAGGAAAAAACCTTGATGAGGTAGTTGGAGAGCGTTGGGGTTCATTGGGTAAACTGGCGGTTTCAGTGGCATCAGGTTCTGCTGCACCTTCTCATGCCCACCTTCATGCCATCAAGAACAGGATAAGAACGCAGTCTAGGGATCAGCAAAATGTAAGCATTTTTGATATTCTTCATTTGCATCGATACGTTGTGGTTTAATTAGACATAAGTCATTCAATATTTATTGAAGGGAAAATACATCTCCGAGCGAGTAACCTTGGGAGAAGGTTCACTAGGGTTAAAAGTCAACAAAGCCACTGCTGTTGACTCTAGCTGCTAACAGATAATCCAGTTCTATCAATTTTGTTTATTTTTGGGCCAAATAATTTAAAACACTTGACATGACCATTTTGCACTTCCATCTTTATAAAACTAGTGGGGGTTACACCAGCGCTCTGTGGCAGGGCGACCCGATTTTTAACAAATTTTAAACAGAAGCGTGCACAATGGTAAAAGGATCGTTAATAGCAGGAATCCGTTTGATATTGGTTTATTACGCTATTGATGCGATATTGGCGATCGATATAATAAACCGAAAGAGGAAAATTAAAAAATAAAGCTGTGATAAGCCCAAAAAGATGCCAACACGTGTTTAAAATAAACGAAAGCTTTAAATATCTGTAAATCTGCGTGGTGGGAATTTGGCCGGTACTGGTTCGGTTCGTTACCGTATTGGCACTCGGTATAACAACCGAAAGAGAAACAAAAATAAATAAAAGTCGTGGTACGACCAAAAGGATATCAAGAGGTGTTTTATATCCACCGAAAACAATAAAACGAATACTGATACCAGTACCGACATTGTTCGATCGGTATCACCCGGTTCGTTCCATTACCTGTACAATAACGGCTGCGATTGAAACCTAAAAAAGAAAAACAAAAACCTAAAAAAGATTAAAAAAAGAAAAGGAATGAAGTAGGAAAAGTCAGAAGAAAACACTGTAGCTATTGTGCTGTGTTTTAGTATATAATTATAATTATAATTTGGTGACTGTATTATGATCTAAATGCTTGATTGGATGCGAAAACACCTATACGTGTTTTAAAACGTACTTGTATATTCATTAAGTTATAGGTTATAGTTGAGTTTGTTGTTTTGAACTTTTGATGATGTATGTATGGTTGATACCAGGACACTGAAAGGGATAGCAAGAAAGGAACACCCGACCACCACCATACTAAAATGAGAATGCCGAGGCCTGATGATTCCTTATCCTGGGGGAAGCGGAAAAATCAAAACATGTCGGTTAAGGATGCTGGTGTCATTTCTTCTGCATTGTCCAGCATGCAGAAGTTTACCAATGATGGGAGTTTTCTGCAACAGTTCAAGTCTCAGCAGCAGCAAGAAAAGCAAAATGATGATTCATGTACAGATCGTAACACACACATAATGCCTGATGTATCCAAATTTAAAGAGCCGTTATCAAGTACAGCAGATGTAAAGCCTGCACTCAGTGCAAATCAGTTGGCTGCTAAAGCTATGCAGCTGCGTTTGAAAGGAAAGCATGATGAAGCTGACAAACTTCTGGTTAGTTTTCACGTCGCTCCTGTCCAGCTGTCCTGTCCTTATTTGCTTTTTTTTTTTAATTTTTAGTTGCAAGCAAGCAAAAAGTTTTGGTAAATTCGTTTTTTGGAAAAGGAACAAACCAAAAAACATGGTGTTTGAAAACCGGCCTCCATGATCTTAATTTGAAAGAGATGAACATAGGCACATTGTTTGCAAGTAAACATTAAGGTTGCTGTTAAGTTTAGTCACTGTTGTCATTAGCGAATATAGTGTTTGCTATCACGCGCTTCATAGTGAAGCAACCATATCTCGCAACCTGATAATTAGCGACTCCATAGCGTGAATATAGCATTTTAGTTATTTTTTATTTATCTTTGTTTTAATATACAACAGCGATGCCCATTTGGGTTTTTTTTTTCTGTTTTAGTATAAATTTAATATAAATAGCCTGTTTAGATGAAATATACAGCGTATTTTGATAAAATATGCCCCTATAAAATGTTTCTAAATTTTTTTCTAGTGTATGGCTAAACATGAAATAGCGGAAATAGCTCCTGCTATCGCTATCGTCTGCTATTCGCTATTGACAACTATCGTCTAGTGTATGGCTAAACATCAAAATAGCAGTTTTTAAAAATATTTCAAGATCATATATTAAATTTTAAGTTGTATTTAATATAAATAAAAAATATAGCAGTTGCGGTAGATTATATGTTTATATCTGATTGTAAGAGTACTGTATATAACTTTGTTAGAAGTTAAGACCTAAACTTTTATCATCCACCGTGAAAATGCTTTTTGTATCAAAACCTGTTTTTTCTTCATGTCCTTTTAGTTCTACCATCCGATACTCTTGGTGTCATCAGAAATAATTTGTAATTACTTTGTTATTTCAGAAAGAGGTTGAGGTGTATGAAGAGAAACGCAAAGCAGATACCACCAACAGAACCATTTCAGAGGGTGATGTAACCACAAGCAGGTAATTCTTTTCTCGAACAACTGAAACTGGCTTGTATTTGCCATAGTTTTCTCCTGAATATATATGGGAAAAAACAAAGAATATTGTTTTGAAAATCTTTCTCTGGTTCGAGCGTCATATACTTGATTTTGTTGGTCAGTTGACATGGTTTCTTTTGCTGTATAGGTATATAATGCACGGCTTAAAAACACGTGAAAAGAAGAAAGAGGAAGACACGGACATGCATGTAGCACGTTCAATAATGCAAAACAGAAAGTTTAGTATATCTGGTCAGGCGGATGATGAATATGATTACGATGACGGACCTAAGAAAAAGAAACGAGGTAAAGGCGACAATGGTGCTCCCAAGTCAACCGGAAATACCCGTTTTGAAAAAGGCATATTAACCCAGAAAGAACGCTGCAACTTTTGTTTTGAAAATCCAAAGAGGCCACGTCATCTAGTTGTAGCAATCGCCAATTTCACATATTTAATGTTACCTCCGTGGCAGCCTGTTGTACCAGGACATTGTTGCATATTGCCCATGCAGGTTAGTTTTTGTCACACTCAACTTTCTTATAGAATAAAGTACACAGATGGTCCCTGTGGTTTACCAAAATTTGAATTTTGTGCCTAGCTTTTCAAAAGTACATGGATGGTCCCTGTGGTTTGCACTTTGTAACGCATTTAGTCTCCACACAACAAATTAAAGGTCATAGCATGTCCAAGTTAGAGACTAAATGCATTACAAAGTGTAAACAACAGGGACTATCCATGTACTTTTGGAAAAAGCTGGGGACTAAGTACGTTACAAAGTACAAACCACAGGGACCATTTGTGTACTTTTGGAAAGCTAGGGACCAAATCGAAAATTTTGGTAAACCAGAGGGACCATCTGTATACTTTATTCTTTTATTTACGCTCTGGATTAATAAACCTTTATGTTGTTGAGTGGTATTGTAATTTTTTTTATGTAGCATGAGTTGGCAACGAGAAGTGTGGATGATAACGTGTGGGACGAGATACGCAACTTCAAGAAGTGTCTTCTAATGATGTTTGCTAAACAAGAGAAGGAGGTCGTATTTCTCGAAACGGTGATGGGGCTCGCAAAGCAGAGCCGACATTGTATGATAGAATGCATACCTTTGCCTCCAGATGGTGGTAAACAGGCCGCTCTGTATTTTAAGAAGGTTTGTCCACTGTTTTGCTAATTCGTTTATTTCTGAAGTTACTTTCCTGAACATGGAATATGAGTACAAAGTGACATTATTATTAGGGTAAATTGCATTTTACGTCCTTTAAATTTCAGCAAAATTTCAAACGTTGTCCTTTAACTAACGAAATTACAGCGGATGTCCTTTATGTTCTAATTTCTTACATGTGGTGTCCTTTCTCACTAAAAAAATACAAAAATAAAGGACAACCGCAATTAAAACTAGGTGTGCAAACGAGCCGAGCCGAGCCCGAGCTCGATTAACTTATGAGAGCTCGGGCTCGAGCTCGGCTCGATTCGAGCTTTGTTTTCAAAGCTCGAGCTCGGCTCGTTTGTATTTTCTCAAGCTCGAGCTCGGCTCGGGCTCGGCTCGTTTATTATCTATTTATTATTATATTAAATAAAAATAATATAAATAATAGACTTTTTAGGCTCGCGGGCTCGATAAGTGAAGCTCGGGCTCGGGCTCGTTTACTAAATAAGCTTATTTTTAGGTTCGAGGTCGGCTTGGAAACAAGTTTAAATAAGCTCGGCTCGACTCGGCTCATTTACACTAAGGCTCGACGAGCCTAACGAGCTTCACATGCGAGGCTCGAGCTCGGGCTCGATAAACAAACGAGCTTTGTTTTGAGGCTCAAGCTCGGCTCGGGCTCGTTAAGGCTTGGCTCGTTTCGAGCTTTTTCTCGAGCCGATCTCGAGTAGCTCGCGAGCCGCTTGGCTCGTTTGCACCCCTAATTAAAACATAAAGGACAACTGTTGAAAAAAAATTAAAACATAAAGGACATATGTTGTAATTTCGTTAGTTAAAGGACAGTGCCTGAAATTTTGCTGAAACTTAAAGGACGTAAAATGCAATTTACCCTTATTATTATTTAAACTAAGGGTGGCAATCGTGTCGGGTTGGTGGGTTGAATCGATAACTTGGACAAACTTAAAATCGTTTAACCCAAGCAGTTTGTAAACGGGTTTGTGGGTTGTAATAAATGGGTTAAACAGAGCGTAAACGGATCGGTTGACGTTATCAAATGTATTTTTTATTCTAATTTTAAACCGGTTGGTGGGTAGACCTTTTGAGTCAAATGGGCTAAACTGGTCAACTTGAACACGACTTGTTTATTATACATGTTAGATGTGACAACCCAAAACATGAGTAATCTGCATACTGATGAAAGATTACAATAATCTTTTGGATTTTTCATGAATGAACCAAAGAAGACAATGAGGATATTTGTTATTGTTTGCAGGCAATTGATGAAGCCGAAGATGAATGGAGCCAACACAATGCCAAGAAATTAATCGACACAAGTGTAAAAGGGTTGCGACACTCGATACCAGAAGACTTTCCATACTTCCATGTGGAGTTTGGTTTGAAGAAAGGGTTTGTTCACGTTATCGATGATGAATCGCAGTTCAAGAGCAATTTTGGTGTGAATGTTATAAGGGGTATGCTTCAGTTGCCTGCAGAAGACATGCACCGACGCAACAAATACGACTCTATCGACACCCAGAAAGAAGCTGTCGCGAATTTTACTCGAGATTGGGAGCCTTTTGACTGGACCAAGCAACTCGATTAGTATACATTCTATCTTATCTTGTTTCTCTGTTACTTTACTATTATTGTATGTGCTTTCTGTTTGTAGACAAATAAGCAAATAATTTTCATCACTTGTTAACTAAACAGACGTTGATTGGAGACTTGGTTAGGCTGTCGGAATCTTCAAACCAAGGTATGACAGGTAAAGATCATCTCGGTTGGGATCTCTGGCCATGAACCCTGAGGTACTTCTCAACTCGCGAGCGAGGATTGGTTGGCGCTCGGTTTTCACTTTAACCAACTTATCTCGCGCCTAAAATGCGCATGTTTGCTCTCAGAGGTGATATAACATATTTCAGTTATAAATGTTTTTAAACTGAAATATAACATGTGGGTGTTTTATTTTTGTAGGTATATCCCTTTTTTATTTATGTTTGCATCATCTACATGTGTGTTCCTTAAATATTTGTAAAGTAGCGTATGATAGTTTTGTAATAATTTATAAAATTTTCCTAAGTATAAAGAGGGTAACTGGTAGTAAATGCGCTTAACAAGCTGTTTACAAATGATTATAATAGAACATCAAGTTTATAATCAAGGGTTAGGATATAATAGTAAGTTTATTTGGCTAAGAAGGCTAGGAAGTAATCTTGACCATCTATTTAGTTAATCAAGGGCTAAGATTAAATGAGAGAAATTGAAAGGAAGAAAAGAGGCGTGTAGGTTTGTTTAGGGGCATTCTAGTTAATCTAAGGCACTAGTTTCTCTCTCCTCCAATTCCCCCCCCCCCCCCCCCAATTTTTTAAACGTTAATAACTCTTTCATACGACATTTTTTTTATAAAAATTGCACCAAAAAAACGAGCTTTTTTATCTTTAAAACGAGTATACTGTTGCTATATTTTCGAAAAAAAAAATTAAAACCCAGTTTCGTAAAACGCAATGAAAAAAACCTAAAAAATGACATTTTTTCTAAAACGCAATGCACAAAAAAACACAGAAATGTCTTATTTGTAAAACGCAATGGCCTAAAAACACAAAAGAAAGTGTACTTTCTAAAACGCAATGGACTGAAAACACATAAAAATGTGTTTTACCTAAAATGCAATGCACAAAAAACACAAAGAAATGTCTTATTTATAAAACGCAATGGCCAGAAAACACTTAAAAATGTCTCCTTTCTAAAACGCAATGGCCTAAAAAAACAAAAGAAAGTGTTCTCTCTAAAACGCAATGGACTGAAAACACCTAAAAATGTGTTTTTACCTAAAACGCAATGACTAAAAACACTTAAAAAATGTGTTTTTCTAAAACGCAATGGCCAGAAAACACATAAAAATGTCTTAGTTCTAAAACGCAATGGCCTAAAAACACCAAAGAAAGTGTTCTAACTCTAAAACGCATTGAACCAGGACAATAGTTTTGTCTGTGATGTGAATTTCTGATGCATTGAGCCAGGGGCTCTGCCCCTTGGACCCCGCCAGGGGCTGCCGCCCCTGGGAGCCTGCTACCAGGGGCGTTGCCCCCGGACCCCCACCAAGATCGTAAAACGCAATGACTAAATCAAAAACCCAGATAATAAAAATGAAATTAAAGAATTTCTTACATGGATCGAAGTCGGTTTCTTCAACGATTGACGAAATTTGAATGATTGAAACACTTATCAGAGATCGAATCGAACGGATCGAGTGATTATCTTCAAAATCACCGGAAAAAACGAGATTTTATATGAAATTAAACTGAGTTTTCTTTAAAAAAGCTGAGGAACACGTTGATCGGGTGTTTGAATCATTGATTGGTGACGAAAATCGCACTATAATGTAGTGTGATTATTGAGATAGAATGTGAAGAAATGGTTGAAGATGGTGGGTTTTGAAAATGGTGGGTTTTGATGTTACTGGGAAAAAGAAGGAAGAAGAAAATGATAAGATTGACTAAAATACCCTTCCTCTTTATTTTAAATTTTGCCACATGTCCTAATCCTATTGCTTCCTATACTTCCTAGCCAAAATAAACTTCATATTTAATCCTCACCCTTATAATCAAATAAGTATCAATGTGATATAGAAGGAAGTAATAGAACGTGTAAAAAAGTGAGAAACTAGGGAACGTGTAAAAACACTCGTAAAAATCATTTTTACCTTATCTTTTTCGAAGCTTTTAAAAACACATGTAGAAGTTTTAACAAATATAAAATTAAAACATTAAAAGTAAAAAAAAAAAGTCAAAATCAATTTAAAATGTAAAAAAAAAAATCTTTACAAAAATTATTTCTTAAAAAAAGTCAAAATCAATTAAAAAGAAAATCTTTACAAAAATTACTTCTTTATTTGAATTACATGTGTATGTATGCAAAAGATTTGAAGAAAGTTATGTAGAAATGAATTTATAACTTCCTTTTGCATGTCAAACTTGTGGTTTCCTCCTATTTTTTTTTTGCTTACCAATAAATCTTTACTTATAAAATGATTATAAAGAGTATGGGTATGTTGGGTAAAAGTAGCTGGTAGCTATAGTTGGTAGCTAGTAGCTGTAGTTTTTTAGATATATTTGGTGTTTGGCAGAGTAGCTGAAGCTTTTTTTAAAAATGTATAAAATAACCAAAATAAACATAACTAAAAATTTAAAAAGTTTGTACATTAAAAAGTTCATTATCTTTAGAGGTTAAAATAGTCATTTTTACCCTAAAAACTTGTAGCTCTTTTTAAACGCTACTAGTAGGAGCGTTCAACCAAAAGCTTCAACCTCCTAATCTAAAAGCTTCAAGCTCCTTCAACCAAATAAGTCTTTTTATTGAGTATGAGCTTTTTCTTAAAAGCTTAACGCTAGAAGCTTTTAAAAGCTTCTAAAAGCTCCATGCCAAACATACCCTATATACCTAATAACTGAAACTTAAATGTAAAATTGGTTTTTCAAGAAAGTGCTTAATTGAACCGTCACTTTCGATCGTATTGGATACAGTTTGTGTATCGAATTTTCTGCAGCTGACTCATGCTACCACCATGTTAGCATATAAGACTTGGTGTTTATGCAAGTGACTCACGTTAGGACAAGGATCATGTTGTTCTCTAGGGTTTTCAAGATGATTTCCCTGTGCATCGTACAACACTCATGAGTCATGGCATTTATGGTGCCACATAGGAGAGTCAATACATTTGTGCTCTTTTGTCAGAAAATAAAGAAAAAGAAACGGTTACAAATTAAAGAATAAAAAATACAAGATAATATATATACAATCAAATATTCTTCTATCTTTTGCATGTGTTAGTTTTGTCTAGCTGGAATCTTTACTCACATTAATGACTACACTTGTGTACATATGCTTTGTAGGGGATGGTTCAAATGAAAACCACTTTTATTGTGAAAACTCGAAAACTAACTAAAAAAAGCCTAAAAAACACACAAAAAAAAAGATTTTTTTCAATTTTTTTATAAATTTCGCTGATTTTTATATATGAAAAAAAAATATTTCAAATTTTTTTTTTGTTGTACTGCACATATGTAGTACACTAATACGGAAAGCCTAAACCACTTAACCCACCCCCCACCGACACCCCCCAAAAACCTAAACCCCCCCCCCCCCCCCCCCCCCAAAAACCTAAACCCCCCACCCCCACCCTCCCGAAAACCTAAAACTAAACCCTAAACATAAACCCGAAAAAAACCTAAACCCCCCACCCCCACCCCCCAAAAACCTAAACCCCCCTCCCCCCCACACCCAAAAACCTAATCCTAGTCATAAACCTCCAAAAAAACTAACCCTAAAAGCTAAAATAGACTCAAAAAGCTAATTTTAAGCATGTAATGCAATTGTAGTACATGTTATATTGCACATGTGCACTACTATAATAATAGTATTGAAAACAAGACGACACCATAAATCTTTTTTTATGTCATAAAAAATATGCTCGAATATACTTGAATGAAAGATACAAAAATTTGTGATCTTATGGTGCCATTTTTGTTTTAAACTGATAACGTATGGAGAAATGGAAAATGTTTGAAAAGTTACATATTTTTTTTTTTTTCCAATTTTACCCCTCCTTCATTAAAAGTCTCCCCCCCCCCCCCCCCCCTTCTTTTTAGTGGTTTTTAATTAGTTTTCGAGTTTTCACAATAACTAGTGGTTTTCATTTGAACCTTCCCCATGCTTTGTAATGTCACTGCTTACATTATTCTTCTAGAGATCTTTGTGTGTGGTGTAAATAGACTATAATAACGAATACTACGATGATATAGAACACCACATGACGTCCTTTCTAATTATTGGAACACCCACGTTTGTTGTCAAAGGTAGAGTAAATTACAGGTTTTGTGAGCTTGTATGTTGTGAGATAATAACACAAAACAACCTTTATTTAAAAAGTTACAACACATTTACCTCATTTCTGCTAATTGGTATAAAAAATATGTTAGTTTTTATAAATTTTGCCCTTACAACTAAACGAAATGTTCAATTTTCACCATTATAATTTTTTCCCTTTCTCTTACATTTTTTTTAATTCTTTTTCTTTTTATTTTGTTCTTTATAACTTTTTTTAAATTTCATTATTTAACCAACTTATATGTTTTAACTTGATGAAATATTAATAACGATTGAAAAGGGTTAAAAGAAAGTAAAAATAAAAATAAAAACGAGAAACATTCTGAAAATTACACATTTGCAAATTTTCAAATAAAAGATTTTTTTTTTTTTTTTTTGTAATTATCTTAGTTTAGCAACTCAACCTGCACACCTAAAAGACGAAAAAAAACATTACGAGAACATGAATGCATTATGCTGAAATATGTTTATAGCATAATCTTGTAATAACACCTTGGTGTACTAGGTTTTTTACCATAAAATGTAACAAACTCTGCTGCTTAAAATCAACAATAAACGGCGATACATGACTAGAAACTGGAATCACGACTCTAGTGACAAATTAAAACGATATCACGAGACAATCTGTGAATCTACCTGAAGTATATCGAGATCTGAGGAATATCAACATTCTTGCCATCACTGTCATCACAGTTCACCACCACATCAAAATGTCGTCTGTATGCAGGGAGATCGGCTTTAGCTACTTCTTTAGCTAAACTCACCATCTTCTTCTCCATCCTATCTCCATGACTCGAACCCATTCTGTTATAAAGAAAATAGCTCCCAAAAGATATGATGAAAACTTTCAGTCCTTTACTTTCTAGCCATTGAAGAAGCTCTCCCAATGTCAGGTCATCTCTGAGGATCCAACTGTCCCAAACAGTCCAGCTCAGGTCCTGGTGTTTGATCACCTTTGGCGGAACAGGTTCAGCCATGGAGAATAGAGGGGTTGCCAGGTTGACATAGGTGTTCTTATAGTCCTCCACTTTGTGACCTCCGTTCAGGACCTTGTAGAGCTCCAGACAGACAAAACCAGTGGCCATGGCGGTTGTGGTTGCTATGGCGGGGATGATCCGGCCAGCAATGAACTTGGCCTTGAGCTTGTCAACTTCAGGGATGCTGTAATTCCGAGCTCTCATATTGGCTAGTCCCGCTATTAGGTCCATGTGATAATTGGTGTCATCATCCTAAACATTCAAAAAACCATTAGGTTCAGGTTCATACGGATCAAGACACTTCGGATTGGGTTGACTCAAAATATTTGCTGTCCAATGACTCCAGTAAATTAGAAAATTTATAATTAGTATATTAACTTTTCCAATAAAAATGATTTAAGAGAATTTATGCATATAAAATAGAGTTTGGCGATTTTTGAGCCGATTCCAGGTGACTTTTTGACCCGTTTGATGCGCCATCATAAACATTCAAAAACATGATTAGGTTTGAAACCAAGGTCATCTGGCATGCAATGAAAAGAAAATGTCAACAAATGAATCATCATTTATGATTTACATTAATTGGCTTGTATGAAAATATTATTAATGATAAAGAGTGTTCATGATTATAATACATATAGAAAACTACATACTTCAAAAACAAAAAATATAAAAATAATAAAGGTTAAACAGCCGGTTGCATGCTCCGATGTCAAGAAATAAATCATCATGTATGACTTACCTTAATTGCGTTGTATGAAAATACTTTAAATGATAAGAGGTTTCATGATTATAGTACACATACATATAGAAAACTACAAATTTAAAAAAAAAAAAATATATAATATAGGTTAAACAGCCGGTTCCATGTTCCAAACATGACCGAACCGTCAACCTGTCTAAACCGAACCATCTGGGTCTCAAACCGGCGGACTTGATTTGGTTTAGGCGGTTCAGACCTTCGGTCAGTGTTAACGGTTTATGAAGACCCCTAGTATTTATGCATTAAAAATAGCTTTTTGGAGACTTTTGACCATTTGACCCCGTTCCTTTTATGCTAGTTTTTTCTTATTGTTTTTATTTAACCCGTTTTACCCCGTGCTTAAGTAAATGGTCAACAATCATCACCTCTAAACTTAAACACAGCCAGAAAACCAAGAGATAATAATAAACACATAGGGAAAGGCACAGAGGGAGGACCTTTTCAAACCGAATCGGGTTCATCCTGAAGCCTTGTGGTAGGTTCTTGTAGCACAATTTTAACCTGTTGACCAATTCATTTATTACAACAGAGTCATCAATGAATACAGTGGACATATCAGTGTCTTTATCATCGGTTACAATCTTCACACCCTCCTTGGGCTCGAAATCAGGGACCGCGACTTCACTAACAGCATCAGCAAACTTTGCATGAGACTTGACCCACTTGGGAGTTGGAAAGCCATAAGTCTCTGCTTGTAAAATGGATGCTGCCATAACAAAGTTAAGGTGGCTTTGGTCTTCAACAGAAAACTGCAAGGGGCGCGGGAAACGTTTTGGGGCAGACCAAAAAGGTGCCCCACTAGTGTTAACAGCATCCTCTGGGAAAGTGAAGGTGAGTTGTTTCACACGGTTAGCAAAGTAATCTTCAAACCTGAAAGAGAACATGAGATTATTGATTCAGGTTGTGTTTACAGGTCCATCAAGCAAAGTTAAAAATAAAATAAAATAAAACAGCTGAAAAGTGTATAGGTCGAACAGGTCAAACGGGTTGAATGTAGCCCAAAGTGTGATATAATGCATAAAACCTCCTAATTATGTCATTCAAAAAGCTAGAATATTGTTATTGAAGTGATATAACTTCTGTTATAATATTTAATACACCAATTATTTATACTTTAATTTGAATAAAAAAATATCAGAAAAACTGATTATGGTAACCCAACCTGTTTTGGCCCACACAAAAAAACACAGCCCATTTAGAAATAAGGGTCAAAAGTCACCCAAAGTGTAATCACATATTATATTATCTTTGTAGTGGTATGGTATTGTTAGCCATATTTAAAAAAACTTTATATATAAAACTTGAGAAACAGAGAGAAAAAAAGGTGCTTGCTGGATCGGCCCAACCCGATGATTCATCTGGAACCATAGAAAATGTTAAATTGTAGGCACTGGTATAAAAAAGAAGGTTACTTTAGGCGGGCCCAAGTTATGCAGTCTATAAATGATTCACATCGCTCCGTCTCTAGGCATTCAAGCACACGTTCCAGTTTATCCCTTGCCTGTGCATCACCAGCTTTTTCCATACCAGAAATATTTTCACTTGGGTTCAACAGATAAGCATTTGCTTCAGCTGGTGTCTTCTCAAGCAATCCTTCAAACTCTGACCTAGCCCAAGTCAAACAGTGGTCAATGTTGTGCGGGAAAGAATGAACAGTACACATTGGAGCGCGTTTCTCTTGTGGGTCCTGGGAGGCACCATAGTTCTCAGTCAAGTGAGGAATGACCATCTGTGTGTTACACAGGGCACCTAAAGTTCCAGACTCTAAAAGCGGTTTTTGAAAATACAAACACCTCTGATCGATATAGAGCCTTGCATTCACATTGTCAAGAGCGTTGATTACAACGCTAAGAACCTCCCAGAAAGTGTCGTCAAACACATTTTCAGTATCGGGGCTGGCGCGATTTTGAAGTGCTTCAATATGAAAATTTGGGTTTATCAAGGTGGCAGCAGTTGCTGCAACGGTTGACTTAGCCTGACCAATGTTACAATCTCGAAAAAGGAACTGTCTACTAAGGTTGCTTTTTTCAATAATGTCATCATCGGTAATTGTTAGCTTTCCTCCGTTACCGCAAGAAACACCCATTAAGGCTAAATTTTTCAAAAACTCGCAGCCTAGTGCACCAGATCCTACAACGAAAACTTTAGCTTCCTCTAATTGTTTCTGCAGCTTAGCACCAAAGACTGAGATCTGAGCATCGTAACGGCTATTCAAGGGCTTCAAGTCATCGGGATCCAAGGGCTCAACAGGAAGAGACTCGAGAGAGTCAAAATAGAAAAACTGTCCACCAAAAAGGAAACAGAATGGTCCCGTTAAGTTGGATTGCGCACTCTAAGCATAGAAAAGCTAAACACACAAAGTAGGTGTTTGAGATATAGGTTATTGCGGCGGGATAACGGTAATTTTAATATCATGCAGAGTTGATATATATAGACTCTCCTACCATTAACAAATTAACCTTTTGCAACTTGCCTAAGAAAAAAACAATTACCTGAGGAAAAAAAAACAATTTTGGGAAAAGAGTAGAGATAATTTATAAAAATGAAATAAATTCTTTATAATTAGGTTAAAGATGTAAATAAGAAAAAGTTGCTTTACCCTAGGATAATTATTTTTGTTGCAGGCTTGCAGCTTGTATAAACTAATTATTACTTAGATAAATAATCATATGATCAACAGAAAAAAAATGTTCAATAAGAAATAACTAACCTGAAGTAGTGGATGAAACTTTCCAGAACAAGCCTTAACAACTTCCTGTCCAACAATACCCCCAAACATGGCTGCCAAGGGGTTCAACACAGCCCTTGCACCGAACGCAAAGTTTCTAACAATTTTCTCATCAACCCGATCAATATTTCCATCTTTCAGCATACTAAAAACCAAAGATATCAATTTCTGAGCATCTTTTTCAGATCCAGCAACAGGATATCTTCGCAACTCCGATACAAACTTATCCAGTGCTTGAAACAACAGATGCAAGAGCAGAGGGCGGTCAAATTTTGAAAAATCACTGAGAAGAAATTCACCGGGATCTTTCAGTGCTTCTTCCAGTGGCTTAAATTGCAACACCTTTGGTTGCTTTAACTCAGTGACAATTCCTCCTCTCTTATATTCACCGTAACTTGTGGTATCTTCTTCAATGCTAAATGAATACGGTTTTGCATTTATTACCTTTCTTGGCTTCCCGTCATTTAGCTCTGACATCCCCTGAACCTCAGAGAATGTAACTAGATCTCCGTCTTGAAACTCTAGCCGTTCATCGTCAATGAATGTGACAAGTGGAGGGTTGTCATTGCTTATGGATGCAATAATGCCTGTGTGTGGATCCTCTCCGTCTAAATCAGAAACAGTGAATTTAGGACCGAAGTCACAAAACACACTACCGAAAAGTCCACGTACTTCCGATTTAATAAAAGCGATTGGAGGCTCATGTCTATGGCAAAAGTTATCGAATTCGATTGCTTTCTCCAAACTGATATCTGTGAATACTACAGCCTGCAGCAAGCATTGCAAAATTAAGATGTAATCAAGAAATGAACAAGCACATAATTATGAACCTATGACTGAACTCAGCGAGTAGACTAGAGTACACTTTATACCAGACTTTTTTTTTTTAAAGAACATAAAAGCAAGAAGACTTGATGACACGTGTACAGAGAGATTATAAAATATACAAAATGAGAGCAAAACATATGACTTTTTATGCAAAATAATGAAAATGCAAAATCAGTACCGTCTCTCCGAAATCTGCTACTTTGACAGGTGGATTCTCATCAATGCTACTTAACTTAATACTAATCGAATATCAGATCATGCATTCTGAAATCAAATCTCACACCCCTTAGTTAGGCTATAGGACGTGGTCATGATCCTCTTGGTCACCATGACCCTCCACACAAGCGCCATGTCACCCACTTCTAATCCACCATCCAAAACCACTACCCTAAGGGTGTGGTCAGGACCCAAATCACTATTATCTTATTTTAATTTATTTTTGAGAAAAGAAAAAGAAATATTAAAAAAGAAAAGGAGGCCCATGGTTGGCATGGTTTAAACCATGCAAACCATGATGGATGAGACAAGGGGGTGGTATAGCAATCCATTAATGGTCCTACGTGGCAATTGATGACCCAACCCATGCCCCCCACATCCTTTAGCCTTATAAAGTTATCTAACTATGGATATAATATAGTTAATAAAATATTGTAATACAGTTGCCATATATTCTAACAAGTTTATCTTTCCATGATGTTGTTGCCCTATATTATGCTTTATTAATCTTTATTACATTCATCTAGTTCATGATTTACAGTGCCACAAAATTGAGATTTTGATCAAGGGTAAAATTTAGAAACCCAAAGAAGTTGAGGCTTAAAGCTACAGATCTTTTAAAATATATCACCTGCAACAGTTTATATGTGTTTCGGACTCAAGTCATCTTAGAGATTGTGTTTCAATAAATTTCAGAAGTAATAGGCATGCAAAACTTGGTAATAAAACCCTCAAGAAAATCCGTGTTAATTTGAAACATTGATGACTATAAACGGTAATAGGCGACGACTAGTTTGTATCAGATGACGCTAGGCGGGCGTCTTTGTGCTTCTTAGAGAGGTGCACATGTGGGCTGCAAAAGAAACATCTATACCAAGAGATGAAAAAGATCACCTGAAACTCAGAGAGGTCCTCTATAGTTAACTCAGTTGTTAATGTAGAGATGACAACAGAACTGTTCAGTTCTTGCATTTTGTTGAGAGAAGCAAGAGCTCTGTTCTTTCCAATGTCATCCTCCGTAAAAATGAAATTGCTAGATAAATCCCACAACTCGATGGTTCCTTCATCATGCAATGTCACAGACTTGACACCAGCAAGGATAAGGTTTTTTGCTGCAGACAGTGCACATAAATGCTACACATAAATTTACAAGTAACAACTACTTCAAGATAAGAAATAGAAATCTCCCATCTCATGGAAAAGTATCGCTAATGGGCTCAACAAGAATTTGTGATGACAAACCAAAAGTTCATATGTACATGCTCCCATGAAGCCAACATAAGACCCAGATTAAGAGGTTCAGTGTTGCCTTAAAAAAACAGTTTATCATCTTTAAGTGTAAAAAAAGACTAGAGTGTCACAGCCAATGTAAATCCAATAAACACTTATAATTGGGTCTATTTGGGTCATGCTTTACCTGATAACGGGTCAAATCAACAAATAAAAAGCTTACCTGAAAAGGAAATGTGTCATATCATATACATATACACTGGAAGCACGATGCCATTCTTACAATGATTATGTGTATACTCACTTCCCTCCTGGCATAACTTATTTAATTAATTGCCATAGATGACGACACGCTTTTTATTTATTTATATGTTATTATGTAATAACTGTTTTATGTGTAGCCCTCTCCTCTGTCATACACAAAAGTCAATTTCAAAAGCGTACATCATATATGCATCAGCACACATAAGCACATATATATAGCTCAATAGACTCACTGATTTCAGCACCAAGTCCCTGCATCCCAGAGACTAGAACATTGGATGCAAATAAGCGCCTCATAGTTTCCCGACCATAAACTGCAAGCTGTCGGCTATGGAGATCCTCATCAATATCTGATTTCTCATTGGTGGTACCGTTAGGGTTGTTTACCCCACCCATGGTTGCTACAGTTGAAGAAGACCCTGTGTCACTTTTAGTCCTCTTGATCAAAGATTCATCTACTACTTCCTCTCCTCCAGCTAATCTCTTTTCAGGAATCATAAAGTCTGATGGTGAATGGTTTAAACTATTCTTAGTCAAATCCCAATGAACACACGCACGAACACAGATCAATACAACAAGGTTGAAACAAAATCTATCAACAAAATCATGTATACAGAAGAAGATTTTGTTTATCAACTTATACAAAATTCACATTATCATAAGATTCATATATCCTCGTTATTTATAAACAGAATTTAGTAAATTCACACATGCATCACTATAAATAGAGAAATTAGATATAAACTCACTGAAAACACGTCTAAATTGCAAAAATATAATCAAATCACACACACACAGACAGATCAATAAAACAACAAAATAGAAACATAATATATCAACAAAATCATGTAAACAGAAGACTATTTTGCTAAACATCAACATATAAAACAATCACAACTGTCATTTCCTGTTAAGAGCTAGAGAAATTCACTCATGCATCAATATACATAGACAAATTAGATATAAATGCACTGAAAACACGTCTAAATTTGCAAAAAAAAATATTAATAATAATAATCAAATCACATACAAAACCATATACGTACGTGAACTGTAAATAGACCTATTGCAAATAACAAATTACCTAAACAGAAACGATGTACGTACGTGAACTGCTTGAAACTGTTCCAAAATTAAGAAAACAACACATAGATGAAAAATCAACGTATACAAATTTACAAATGTCATTTCCTGTTAAGAGCTAAACAAATTCACTCGGTATTTGGCGGTATCGGATACCGCCTTGCTCATCCCTGGTGGTGTGGAACGGGGAAGATGAAGTGGGTAGGGCGAGTGGTGAGTCCCACATAAATTGTAAAATATTAATTATATTTCTTTTAACTGTTTAGTTATTAATTTGATAGTAAGGGTATTTTTGTCATTTCACACGCAGCTAATACCAAAAACTAACCCCCATCAACCCCGGAGACTATCCGGGAACGAAATTAAAAACTTGGGGACTATAGGTGTAATTTTAGAAAGTTAAGTTAGGGACTAAAGGTGAAAAATGTGCAAGCCACAGGGACTATCCGAGCATTTTTCTCTTATTATTATTATTATTAGTACTACTACTACTACCACTACCACTATTGAAATAACTGTAAACCAAAAATTATAAAAAACAATAAATTATTTGAAGTTAAAAAAGCTAATGCATAACTATACTATATATAGAGCCTAGTTTTTTTTCAACTAACTAATATCATCTATAAGAGTATTTCTGAACTTATCATCCCCAAAAAATGCAACACAATCTAGTATGTATCTAGTCAAGTAAAAAACTTTTTTACAACTAACTATTCTGAACTATAAGACTAAAGTTTGAACTTATTAGGGGAATTGACATGTAATTGTAACACCCCAACCGATGACGGCGGAAACGTCAGGGCGTCACGTAAATAGATTACAAACAAAATAAGTAGATCAAGTTAAAATTATTCTATGTCCCAAAGCATCCTAGATGTAATATCCTGGTAATCATCATGCATTGTTTCCTGAAACATGTGGAAAATAAAGGGTCAACTTCGAAAAGCTGGCGAGCATACACAGGTTTGCTAAAATAAGTAAATAAGTAGCATGTCAAGTTTTATCTAGAACTATCTTGTGAAAACAACACTTAGGAACAAATGAGGCGCACAATCAAACCTTGTGACTGAGGGAACTGCGAAAAGTTAACATTTGTGTATGTTGCTGTTTCAATCATCCCTAGATCCATACGGGGATGGGTTTGTCGGACCTATAGCGCTATAATCTACTACAGTGGGCTTGGCTGAAGTTAATGATTGTAATAGTTATAAGCTCCTAAAGTTATGTTTATGACAAGAAGTGTAGAGATAAAAAGTTAACATAAATGATTGATAAGTTTAAGTAACATATTTCACCCAAAAGTTTAAAATGAAAAAGGGCTATGTAAACTCACCTGAGTTTGCAAGCAAAGTACACAAAAGCTTCTTGTAGTGAAGATGTGGGAAAACCCAAAGAGCTATTGAAATTCATGGAATATTGTTTGATAAATGGACTTAGATTTATGTTTAGTGATTTAGGACTAGTAGGAAAACTTGGAAATTTCAGGATAAAGTTTGGGGAATATAAAGTTTAGATAATTAATTATTATTATTAATTTTAAAAAGATACGTCAAGTAAAGTTTAAATCTACCTAATTAGACGAGAGTGGAAAATGTATTAATGGTGTAGTTTATAAGAGTTACTAGGTTAGAACCCCGTGTATTACACGGGTTGAATAAATATAACTTTATATACTAAGTAATAAAATAGTTACATCTTTTAAAAACTCGTGTATTGCACGATTTGAATAAACACATGTCTTACACAAATAATGTAATCCGTTAACACATTTAGTCATCAAGATGTGTTTTCTAACAAAATGAACTTTGAGGTACTATTTACTTATTGTAACATCTCACTTTATTTTTTTATTAGGTTAGAAAGTTGTGTATTACATGGTTTATAACATTTTACTTTTTTTTTAATTTATTATTAGGTTAGAAACTTGCGTATTACTTGATGTTGGATAATCAGCAGAAAAAAAAAAAAAGAAATATTTTAGTAAAAAATATTAAATACACAAGAGATAATATTATGATGTAATATTATTATTTAATTGAAGTGTAAAACGGGATAATGAGATCCTTATTAAAAATAGGATTCTAATTATACCACATGTATAAAAAAAATATATATGTTCTACATGTATTGAATAAATCCTTTTAACGAAACAGTTGATTAAAATAAATATTTTTATTTTAATACGTGATTATCAGTTATCCTTGTCCTTATCATCAAATATAAAAACAATTAAAACTACCAATTAAATAATATTTTTATCTTTATAAATATTTTAGTTAATTACATAGTTAGTCCCTGTGGTTTGCAAAAAGTAACATACGTAGTTACTAATAGTTTAAAATCACATTCTAGAGTATTAACTTTTCATTTTGTGTCGTTTGGAGGTATTAATGTTATTTGTAGGTTTAAAATCACATTCTATTAGTACCTAAGTATGTTATTTTGTGCAAACCATATGGACTAACTATGTTAATACCCTAGAAGTTAATACATCCAAACGTTACAAAATGAAAAGTTAATACCCTAGTACATAAGTATGTTATTTTATGCAAACCACAGAGACTAACTATGTAATTAACTCTTAATATTTAAAACGCTAATATATTTTTTTAGATTTTAATAATTAATATATGATTATAATAATTAATATATTATTATCAGTTATCTTTGTCTTTATCATTAAATCTCTTTTATAAATTTTAAATTTAATATTATCGATAATTAACTTCCATAATAAATATTTAAAAAATAATTAAGAATGCCTCATAGAGCGCCATGTGTCCATAATATGGTTTCTTTTATTATATAGTATAGATTTATTTAAAATAACTTTATAAATTAAGTGTAGATCTACAAATGTAAAACAATTATATATAAAAAAACAATATACAAGAATAAAAATAGAGTAAATTGCTAAAATCGTCCCTGACCTTTATTCACATTTGCTAGATCCATCCAAAAAATGTTTTTTTCTCATAGGAACCACTGAGATTTCAAAAAAGTTGCTAAATTCATCCAAAATGACTAATACTCAAACAATACTAAGTTGATAGAGGGGTAATTTAGTCATTCTTGTAATTTATTTACTTTACCCTTTTTTATAGATGTGTTTTAGTTTGGAATCTCTAGTAATTGGATCATTAAGTTTTGAGATTTTTGAACACTATAACATGATGTTTGAAATTATGATATTTTTTTAATAGCAATATGAGTTTTGATGATTTTTTTTAAATATTTATTTTTATTTTATATCTAAACCTAAATGCAAAACAACATAACCCGAACTAAGCTGAACCTGACCAACCCAAACTTTAAACGGGTTAATTATTGGGTCATTTTTCCTAGCAAAATAACCGAACAACCTCAAAAAATCTGAAACCCGAAAAAAGAAACCAAACAATATATATTCTTAGGAGTTATACTGCAGATTAGTGATGAAGTTCCAGTAGAAGGATGATGGATACATGAGTCGATTATGAACACAAACATATTTTCCACAGAAAACCAAATTTTAAAAAGGTTATTGCCTGAGAAATTTTCGTAGTGGTAAGTAAGCATTTGTTTATAACAAACTTGTGAAATTTATGAGTACTGAAACTTATTGCTTGAGGCAAGGTTAGCATTGCACTAAAAGTTTTCTTGATACCATGATCAGAATCAAAAAATCAAATTGTAATTTTCTTAGGTAAGAATGAGTTATATAGTATTGCAAATTAACGTGTTAACTGCAAACTTGAATAACACTTAAGATATTCAACATGTGAATAATGACTATTCTTTGTGTACGATATTTTTTTTAACCAATTTCTTTTCAAGAAAGTGTTTTGCAAGTGAAGTTGTTTACAAGAACGTAAGGAGTGGAGATATTTGGATACAGAAACCAGTCGGGTCCTTTCTTCTGCTGATGGGCATTAACAACAACAACCATACCCAGTATATCCCACAAATAGCAGAACTATTCGTAGGGTCTGTGGGATGTGGGATGTAGGCAAACATTTCCTCTATCCAGCGAATAGAGAGACTGCTTCCTGAGAGACCCCCGACTCCAAAACAACCAACAGGTAGATATATGAAAGATGGATAAGTAAATAGCGTAGCAGTAGTCAGATAGATCATTAGCATGCAAACATAGGCATATATACAAGAAAATCATCATATGTTAACCTACCTAAAGTGTAAAAGAAAAGTAACACCCCTTCCCAAGGCAATGCTAGGGCACGTCTATACCCTCACCTACAAGTCCTTAACCTTAATCCTACGTCTCCACGAACTCCTATCCTGAACCATGTCCTCAGAGAGGTGCAACTCTAGCAAATCTTTCCTAAGTCTTTCATCCCAAGTCAACTTGGGCCTGCCTCTACCCCTCCTTCCTTCCACTGTTATGGTTTCCACTGCTCTAACTGGTTATGTTAACTGCCTCCTCTTCACATGCCCAAACCATCTCAATCTCCCATCTTTTAACTTGTCTGATATACTAGCTACTCCTAACCAATCCCTATAAACCTCACTTCTTATTCGGTCTAACCTCGTGTGGCCACACATCCACCTCAACATTCTCATCTCCGCTACCTCCATCTTGCGCGCTTAAGTTTTCTTGATGGGCCAACACTCTGTCCCGTATAACATAGCCGGTCAAACTGCTATCCTATAGAATTTTCCCTTCAATTTTGTCAGGAACCTCCTGTCACACAATATCCCAGTGGCTGCTCTCCACTTACACCAGCCAACCTGGATGCGGTGAGATACATCACTATCTATCTCCCCGTCCCTTTGCACAAACGATCCTAAGTACCTGAACTTAGTCGTTTGTGGGACAGCTGATGGGCATTAAAATGCCTTTAAAATTCTAGGATCCATTGACGGAGCTTAGTGGAAACCCGGGTGTGCACCCCCCCCCCCCCCCCCCCGAATGTGTCAGTTATAAGTGTAAAATTTTTGATTTTTCGACCGAAAATTTTAAAATTATAAAGGATCGCCCCCAATTATTTTGCCTAAGTATTTATACAATATATAATTTGGGTCCTATGACTTTCCGCACCCCCGGAACTTTTAGTCAAGCTCCGCCACCGCTAGGATCTAATATGAATCCTACGATTTAGATCAGGTAGATTAGGTCTAGTGAGTTGTCTTTCTTTGTATGATGGATCATTTGAAAGCATCAAAACAACTTCAGAAATGGCTGGTCTTTTTGAAGCTGGTGATTGAGTGCACAACAAAGCGATCTCAATGACCTTGTTTACATGTTTTTCATCGTCTGGATTGACATCCATTGTCTGATCAGCTAGCGTTACAACTTTTTGATTTTCATACAGCTTCCATGCCTGTTAGCAATCGTAGCAAAACAATTTTAACAGGTTATATCTTGCCCTCATTTTAACCCTAAATTAACAAGATATAACATGTTAAAAAAGGGTAAATTAAATAAAATAAAAGAATGACAAAATTACCCCTCTATCAACTTAGTATTAGTCATTTTGGATGGATTTAGCAAATTTTTTTAAAAACTCAGTGGTTCCTATGAGAAAAAAAGCTTTTTTTTGATGGATCTAGCAAATGTGAATAAACGTTATGGATGATTTTAGCATTTTTCTCATAAAAATAAGATAAATTTATAAAGATTAATTAAAGTTTCTGTTTTATTTTTTTATAAAAACAGATTATATGCTCTAAGGTTTATTTTTTTAAGGGTATATGCTCTAAGGTTTATAATTCGTAAATTTTAAGAGTTGAAAATATATAATAACTAGGTTAGAAACCCGTGTATTACACGGGTTGAATAAATGTAATTTTATATACTAAATAAAAAACAATATACTTTTAAAAACCTTATATATTACATGTGTTAAGTAAATGTAATTTTGATATTAAATAATAAAAAAAGTTATATCTTTAAGAACCTCGTTTATTCTGCGGTTTGAATAAATGTAATTTTGTATACCAAACAATAAAAAAGTTATATTTTAAAAAAACCATGTGTATTCACGGGTGGAAGAAATGTAATTTTATATACTGAATAATAAAAAAGTTATATTTAAAAAAAAAAACTTTGTGTATTGTATGGGTTGAATAAATCTAATTTTATATAGCAAATAATAAAAAATGTTATATCTTTAAAACCATGTGTATTATGCGGGTTTATCTATTGTTAAAAAAAATATTTCTAAATCAAAATGGATTTTTTTTATTATTTTTTAAATTAGGTTAATACTATTTTAAATTTTTGGTTTGATTAATAAGTTGTTTAATATAATTTCTCATAGTTAACAATAATAATATTAACAATAAATAATATGTATGTTTATCTACTATTAAGTGAAAAATATTAATTAACGTTAAAAAAACTTTAAAACTAATATACTTTTCAAAATAAAGTTTATATTAATAAAACAAAATAAAGTTTATATTAGTAAAAATTTATTTTGTTGGGCTAGAATCAAATACACAGTCTCCTAAAAATAAGAAGTCGTGGGAAGAGTATCAAACGGACTCCGACTGACCTCATTCGAGTGACATTGGAACCGTAATTCTACGATATGAGATTGTGAATTTTCGCTTTTTGGTTTTTTAACTTGTAGACATTAGAATTTTTGTTTAGATCTACGTGTCTTTTTATTTAACATGGTGTGTTTTCTATATTTATATCATTGTGTCTTTTTTACAACTTATTGTATCTTTTTACCTCGACTTATATTTTGTGATTCATTGTGTCTTTATTCCCTTCTCATTTTTAGGATACTTTGTATGATAACATTAGCCTTATTTTTGTTATACTATAATTATTTGTATAAACTTAGGATGTGTCTTTTTTACAACTTATTGTATCTTTTTACCTCGACATTGTGTTATATTTTATGATTCATTGTGTCTTTGTTCCCTTCTCATTTTTAGGATACCTTGTATGATAACATTTGCCTTATTTTTGTTATACTATAATTATTTTTATAAACTTAGGATTCTTAAATTAACCATACTTGAGCTTGTAAGATCATACGGAGTAGACGTGGAAAAGTGGTGTGGAAGCCTCTCCACGCCAGGCACACCGGCCCGTGGGTGGCATAAGGAGCGGGGAGGGGACGGGGGCAGAAGATTTTCACCGGGGTGGAGGGATTGTGCAGTGTGAGGTGGCGGATTTTGATTGGTGAGTGTTGTTTGAGTTAGTTTTAATTAATTGATGTTTTTGTTTTAAAAAAAAACGTCACTTTCATGCCAACATCACCCTGTGTTTTTTTACGACGCTCCCTTACTATGTGGCAGCCACATGACGCTTATTACCCCTCTTTATGTCCTCCCACTCCGTATAATCTAATATTAATATAGTCTAAAACTAATATACTATATGTGGGTTTAATGTTTAGAACAATATGATAAATTTAATTTAATATAACTTATATCTTCAAACTTTCGTTTACTTATATTATGTTTTATTTTTTTAAAATTAATAAGTGAACATCACTTAAATTTAGAATTTAAATTTATGTTTTTGTCTGATTAAATTATATCCTTTGTTTTTCGTTAGTTTTTATTTATTAAATATTAAGTTTATACAAATAATTTAGAGTTGATAAGATGTATATTAATTTAATTAATATTTAATAATTTAAATTAAATAATAATTATCTACAATTAATGATGGTCTAGAATAATGACAAGTGTCCCTCCATTGGTTTCTTTTATTATATAGTATAGATATCGTAACTTATTTATTTTATTAAATATTAACCCAATAAGGATATTACAAAGTTCAAATTTCGGTCACGCTTTATAATTTTAGCAGTTTTATATATAATATCAAATTAGTTCATAAAAATAATATTTTAGTTGGGTTTAAAAAGAATAACATGAGAAAATTAAGTACCGGGTCTCGAACACGTGACGCTAAACGGTTCGAAGGAACAAGAGTCAATCAATCAATCATACCCAGTAAAATCCCACAAATAGCAGAGCTATTGGTAGGGTCTGGGGAGGGTAGGATGTAGGCACACCTTACCCCTATCCCTAGGGACAGAGAGGCTGCTTCCAGTGAGACCCTCGGCTCCAAAACACCCAGGAAAGAAAGAAAAAAAAAAATAGACCATGAGGTGTATGTGTGTGTGCAAATACATTTTTGCTGGTAGTCCAAGTTAGTTTAAAATACATTTTTGTACTAACTCAACTGAAATCCCCAATTTCATACTAGAAAAAGAAAAACAAAACTAGTTCTGTTGATCCCCATCTTGACAATAAAACGGGATAAAATGAAGTGATTGTTCAGTTCCGGGTTTGCCGGAATCCGGCGAAACAACCGGCCGGAAAAACGGAGAAGAAAAGAAAAGGCGGCTGGTGTTTTAAAATGTTTGGGACTTTACACATCTGGTCCCTGAGTTTTGTTCATAGTTACAAATGGCTTTTAAACTTTTAAATGCTTTGTTTCTAAATTTATAAAAAATGATAATTTTGGTCCCTGTTGTTACAGTAATAATCTCAACTAGATGTCATTGGTCATTGACAATTCCACTTTTGAATATTCCCCCTTATTATCCTTTACTTATTTATAAGAGACTAAAAATATATATTATCCCTTATTTATAGGAGACTAAAAGTATATAATTTGAACTTATTATCCCTTAAAATTGCAACACAATCTAGTATCTAGTCAAGGTTTAAAATTTATGGATTTTTTTTTGTTACCTTTGACAAGCTTTGTTTTTATAAAAATACATTATTTTATTTTTTAAAAATAGAATGTTTTGTGTATCTCAAAAATAAAAAACAGTTTGTTTTACACCTATAAAGTTTTGTTATTTTAATAAAAAAATAATACTAAAAGATAAAAATGAAAGATAAGTTGTTATAGTTGTAAAGTAAGTTTATTTTTTTGGTTAAATTGCTAAGTTTCTAATTTTTTTTCTTTGTTGCTATTATTACTTTTGTCTGTTATTATAAAACTTATAACTTTTTTTAAATATCCATATAGTACTCATTCAATTAACTTTAAAATTGTAAAAAAAAAATCATTTTTTATTAAAATAAAAAATAGTAGTCGACCCTTAAGTATGCTTAGACCTTTAACTTCAATTGTAAATTTCATTTTTTTATAAATATAAAAATTCTATTTTTATAAATATTAAAAAAATATAAAAATAGGATGTTAAGAGTTTATATCTATAAGTATACATATAAGATTCAAATAGGATGTTAGGAGTTAATATAGAAGCATACATATAAAGGTCTACATTTTTAATGAACAATGTAAATTGGATAAACCGGAAAAGAATATGACAGTGTAAACTCAACAAACCCGAACAAGGTACCATTGTACATTTGCAATTAAATATGTATAAGTAAAATGATATTATTTTTTAGTGCTTGCTCCTGTTCAGCCTGCTTATCCTTTAAAATAAAATATTATGGACACATAATAATATCTTTTTGCAGACACACGTGGATCTTTGACTAAAAAAACGCAATACAAATAACCTGCTAAAATCGACAAAAAAGTTATTCTATTATTTTGGGGATATCATCTAATTCGAACAAGTGTGTTTTAGTATATTAAAGGTTTCTCTTTTTTCATTACGACCATGTACCAGTTCATTAGGTATAAAACATTATTAGATGGAGAAAACTAATAAAACATTACCACGACCACGTACCTAACTATCCGGGAACGGGCGGCCGCGGCTAGTTTCTGTGGTATCCAGGTTTTTATCATTTTGGCAGCGGATTTATACATCAGGACCGTAGTTAGAAAATATTTTATCAGAGTAAAATACCACACTTTCATAATACTAAATACGTGGGAAAATCCCAAGTTTTAAGTACACACATTTTCATAGGGATAAACCCTATTTTATTTAATAAAAACATCTCTTTATTTTAGGTAACTTTATAGCCACTTTTCCAAGCCTTCAGTGCTGTCCAGCTGGCTTCTATTTGGCTTTCACATTTTGTTACCTGAAACGCGTTTAAAAACATTTTGTCAGTGGGAAATACTGGTGAGTGAATCTCAGTTTAATCAAGTTAAGTAAAAACCATTGTACAGTATTGAGGGCGGTTGCATAATTACATTTGTTTACATCTACTTTAATTACCACCCACGGTACTGTCAACCCGACTTGTGGTCATGTTACTACTTACAATGTAGTAACAAATTTTGTATACAAAACCCCAACATACCGACGATAATTGTAGAATACAAATACTCAATCACTGTTTAATATAATGTTAATCATATGAGGTTTTGTAAAAACAGTTTGCAAAAAGGAGATTACTCACGTTGCTGTCTTAGGTTTTCCTTTAGGGTTTCCTGGTAATTATCTATTAAATACACAAATGCATACGCGTTAGTATAATAACCCAATATTTACATTAGTAATACCCTCCCCGAGAGGGTATTCCAACGACTACGTCGGGCAGAACCTCGACAGCCGTTACGGAACCCTGGATCAATCGGGCAGCGTATCTAATACGTAACCGGGGTTATAATACTTACAACAAGGCAGGGCTTCGCTAATTAGGGGGGTATTGTTTTGGTCAAAAATCAAGCAATGACAATGCAACCAAACTTTCTGTTGTGAGGTATGATGCTTGAATTGATGAACAACAATAAGGATCACTCAGAAATGAAATGAACAAGTGACACAAAGATTTATACGAGGAAAAAGCCCTTGATCAATGAATGATCTCCGGCATAAAAAACCTCGGGTGATGGAAACTACCGATCACCAACTCAAATTAAACAAGAAATATATTACAACTTCGGATGATAGCGAGCTAAGTACAAGGATCACTATAGTGTATTGTGTAGAAAGTGTGCAATCGCCAAGTGTTTTGTCGAGAACAGATGAGAGCAGTTGTACGAGTGTGTGTGTTAGCAAAAAATAGCCAAGTGTTTTCTAACTAGCTCGCTACCCCTTTAAAAATGGAAAATATCTACTCTAACTAACATTCCGCAAATGGTGCAAGTCCTCCACGACTCCATAACGTCCACTTTTAGCTATGCACGTGCGGAATAATCATGGAATATGCTCCAGGAATGTCGCCAAGACCAAGTCCAAGCTGGTATTCCTGCAAAACAATACCATATTCAAAGTAGACAATCGTTAGTATAAGGATCCTTAAGATGATCCATGATCCTGATCCTGAAGCACTT
The DNA here is from genome assembly GCA_030545235.1 of Helianthus tuberosus. Lineage (NCBI taxonomy): Eukaryota > Viridiplantae > Streptophyta > Magnoliopsida > Asterales > Asteraceae > Helianthus > Helianthus tuberosus. Next base: position 42,651 of record JARYGA010060051.1, read on the forward strand.
CTAAGGATCACTAACTCGAACAGAAGTGAGGATCACCAAACCCAACAGTAACTGAGGATCACTGGTCATTGAGAAATCCTCCCCTAACAATTGCCCCCAAAATATAAGGAGTAATTATGTAAATAAACGAGTTGTATTTTGTTCTTATCCGCAATCAACCAACGGATAACTAGCCGTTGTAATCGGACTAGCCGTTACGAACATGACGTCACTGAGGTGACTATCCTGCAAAATCATCATTATAAATAGGAGTTAGAGATAGGGATCAATTCGCATTTAAATTCAAGAGAAACTCCCTTTAAATTCATATCCGAAGATCAATCAGGTATCTCTCTTCCTCTTCTTCCTTTACGTTTTCTTTCTCTGCTCCTTCCTTCTTCACCTTCTTCATAATCAAGATGATGTTAAGATCCTCTCCTGCTAAGGATCACAAGAAGGACAGTCCTCTTAAGAGCCAGGGGATCATCAAAGATTCGGCGAATGAAAGGTGCTGCTTCACTGATCCACAAATAGACAGAATCCGCCGTTGCTTTCCGGCAAACACCCATTTCAAGCCATTTGACCCCACCGTTCTAAGTGATTATGTTTCTGAAACTTGGGTAGCTTTCCCGGTCACACCGTTCACAATAGGATACACGTATCCTTTCCCTGAATTCACCCAGTCTTTCTTTTCCCTCACCGGCATCTCCTACATTCAAGCTATGCCAATGATTTGGAGGGTCTTATATACCCTCGAAAGGATCATTGAGCAAGAAGGAATTGCCCTAGGAATGTCGGAGTTGGCAGAGATGTATGATCTCACCACATTTGGATCCCACCGATATCTATTCAAGCGTAAACCCGGTGAAGAATATCCCATCTTCAAAGCCACTAAGAATGATACAAACTGGAAACGGCGATTCTTCTTTGTCAGAAGGGATTCTATCCCAGATGGAAAGAATCTGCCAAGGAAGTGGAGCACCCATGGTAGGATAGAGGATCCTAAGAAGGATCACCAGATAACCTTGTTTTTGTATAAGGATCACTAACACCCTTTTGTTTCTGTTGTACAGCTATCTCTGTTTCGCACCTTATACCATCACCTGCCACCAAGGAAAGGCTTGCTGTTTTCAGAAAACTTGATCCTGCAACAAGATCATTCAAAACAAACACCCAGGATTCACAAGAAGTATCCTCAGGTTCTGTCACTATGTCAAGTAAGTATCCTGTTTTTTGTATAGTTAAATGTTTAAATAAATAGTTAAATAGAAATAGAATAAGGATACTTATCTGTTTTAAATGTGTAGGCGCCGGTAAATCCTCAAAATCTGCCTCCAAGTTCAGTGTCACTGATCTTGACAATGTCCGATCCTCCAAGAAAAAGTCTGCTGCTAGCCCCTCTGTCACAATCCCCAAGGCAACCACTTCGAAGGGAAGAGGTGGAAAGAAGAGGAAGACATCTGAAGCTGAGAACCTACAAGGCTTGCCTCTGATCCGCCATCAGTTCCTCGAGTACTTTGCAGATGTAAGGATCACTGACTTAACTTGATTATCCTGCCCATTTGAGGATCACTTGATCCTAATCTTTGCATTGTCTTCTTTGTAGAAATTTACGGAGATCGAGGACTATGTTGGGAATGTTGAAGAGCTTGAGGAGAAACACTCTGACCTTCAAAAAGTGGCAATGCTCAAGGACCTCAAGATCGCTTCCCTTGAAAAGGATCTCAAAGATGCCAAAACTCAGACAGCTGCAATTCTGATCAATGTTGATTATGAGAAGCACGAGATCACGGAGGATGCTAAGGTCTCCGCTGCCATTGCCATGTACAAGACCAAGCTACAGATGGCTCAAGAAGCTCAGGATCCTGCCTTTGATAGGAGCAGCTGGGACATGGAGGGCTGGAAGGCTAGGCTGGCTGAGTTGGAGGATGAGGATGAGGCTGACGAGGTTCTGGCAATCGAGGCTAGTGGCAAGGATCATACGAAGGATACTGGAGCTGGAGGGGATGATGATGCAGCGAAGGCATAGGCTGCATGAATGGGCGATAAAGGACATTTCTAGACGTAGCCGGAGCCCATTTTTTTAGTTTGATAGTTTGTTTTGGTTATGGTGTTTTCTTGTTGAACAATTATGGGTTGTACTTAAAACAATAGTAATTAGGGCTAAGGATCATGGATCCTTCGAACAATAGGTAGGATTACAAATGGTGGAGGGATCCTCTGTTTGGGGGATGAAGCCATTGTGATCCTGCCGTCTTTTGATTCCTGCACTTTCTAGACCAATGAACAACGGACACCCTTTGCCAACCCATGTGGACGGGCCACGTTTTGCTGGTAGAAACGTGGGTTGGCAATTTTGACAACCTTAAAGGGTTTAATCTTTTGTGAATAAAATAACTTTAACTTTTTGGCTTATCCTGTGTTGATATCCTTGTTAATATTTTACTTTCCAACTGTTGTGATGTTCATTTTGTCTAAACTTATCAAGTAAAAGAAAAAATTTGAGAAATATCCCCAAAAAGTTTAGGATATGATCAAGGATCACATATCCCATAATCGATAAGTTCTGAAAAGTAATATAGTTTAGGGATCATAAGTTCAGTTGTCAAAGGGTAAGGGTTAATTAGATAAATAATGAATGAAATCGAAATAGTTAAGGATCATACCTGAGAATCCAAGTTAGGATCCTAACCTTTAACACTTATAATCAGGATAACCCAAAAGACAAACCTTAGTAGAAAGTAAGGATCAAGGATCCTTAGTCGTTTAACTTCAAAAACCTGAAATAGGATACAACTTGGGACTAAGCCAATATAAGATAAAAGTTAGCAACTGGGGACAAGCCCAATATACTGGGGACAAGCCCAAAGGATAACTGGGGACAAGCCCAAAGGATAACTGGGGACAAGCCCAAAGGATAGCTGGGGACAAGCCCAAAGGATAACTGGGGACAAGCCCAAAGGATCTTATGTAAACTGGAGTATGGCCCTCACTGGCGACTATCCAAACTTAGTGACATGAAAATGCCAAAACCTTAGCTAACGTGAAAACGTTAGAAACCTTAGGAACGGATGTATGGTACGTCTACCATTATACGTAGGATCCTGAATATAGCCAGTACAATGAAATTGTCAGCCCCTAAAGCGAGTACTGGTCCCATTGCCATGAACTATACCAGGATCATCGTGCGCTACTGGCGAAACTGGGGACAGCCCAAACTGGGGACTAGCCCAAATAACTGGGGTCAAACCCAAATAACTGGGGTCAAGCCCAAATAACTGGATACTTCTGTGGATACTCAATCTTTAGTTAAGGATACCTGAACCTTCAAAACTCAGAATCAAGTGAAAGGAGGATAAAGGATGCAGGATCCTTATCCTTGTATAGGATAATTAAAAAATGAAATAGTTTGAGATTAGATCATTACCAAAATGAGGATCCTCTGCCCTGTAAGGATCCTTCAAGGATACTTGTCTGGTAAGGATCATGGATCCTGATCACATGAAATATTTCTTCAAATGGACAACATTCCAAGCTCTTGGTAGCAAATCACCTTCCATTGTTAGCAATCGATATGGCCCCTTTCCTGCTTCAGCTTCAATCAAATAGGGGCCTTCCCACTTTGGTGCTAGCTTTCCATCAGCAGGATTGGTGGTATTCTGAAACGCTTTCCTTAATACCATATCAGCAACTTAGAATTTCCTGATCCTGACATTTTTGTTGTAAGATCCAGCCATCCTTTGTTGATAACTGGCCATCCTTATCCTTGCCAAGTCCCTGATTTCCTCTATAGTATCCAAGTCTTAAACCAAGTTTTCAGCATTTTCTTCAGGATCACGAATGCTTGTTCTTGCAGTTGGAACCACCATCTCTGTAGGGATCACTGATTCTGCCCCAAACACCAAAGAAAATGGAGTTTGGCCAGTAGCATTCTTAGGAGTTGTCCTATCAGCCCAAAGCACATAAGGTAGTTCTTCTGCCCATTTTCCTTTCTTGGATCCAAGCTTCTTCTTCAGATTGTTGATGATGATCTTGTTGGATGATTCTGCCTGACCATTAGCTTGTGGGTGGACTGGTGTTGATGTTATCATCTTAATCCCCCAGCTGTCACAAAAGTTAGTAGTTCTATTCCCAATAAATTGGGATCCATTATCACAAATAATCTCAGAAGGGATACCAAATCTAGTAATAATGTTTCTTTTAATAAAGGATATAACTTCCTTTTCTCTGACTTGAGCAAAGGCTTCAGCCTCTATCCACTTAGAGAAGTAATCAGTCATAGCAAGCATGAATACTTTTCCACCAGGTGCCTTAGGAAGCTTTCCAACTATATCCATTCCCCATCTCATGAATGGCCAGGAAGAGGATATAGGATGCAAGAGTTCTGCTGGTTGATGAAGGATGTTACTATGCCTCTGACAAGGATCACACTTCTTGGCATACTCCACAGCATCCTTCTTCATAGTGGGCCAATAGTATCCTGTCCTCAGGATCCTTGAGAATAATGCCCTGCCCCCAGTGTGGTTTCCACAATCTCCTTTATGGAAATCCTTTAGGACTTCTTGGATTTCAGGATCCTCAATGCATCTTAGATATGGTCCTGCAAGAGATCGTTTATACAACATATTATTCAATATTGTAAATTGAGATACCTTAGTTTTGAAAGCCCTTGGGTTTTCTCCTGTAGGAATTTCTCCATGTTGTATGTATCTCATGATTGGGAGGATCCATGATCCTGAATGAGATTGAGTATCATCACTAGGGATGACTGCAGAATCCTCTCCTATCTCCATAGCTACATGGTCTTCGATAGCAGGGGTCAGGATATGGATAATAGGGATCCTTGTATCCTCCGGGATCTTCAAGGATGATCCTAGATTAGCTAATGCATCAGCCTCTGCATTCTCTTCCCTTGGTACCTGTGTCAAACTAAAGGATACAAAAGAGAGTGCCAATTCTTTGACTATCTCTAAATATTTGATTAGCTTCTCGCCTTTAGCAGCATAGGATCCATTAAAGTGATTAGTGATTAATAAAGAATCTACGTGTACCTCAAGATACCTTATCCTCATATGCTTAGCGATTTGCAAACCCGCTATCAAGGCTTCATATTCAGCCTCATTGTTGGTAGTTTGAAATTCACAAGCTATGGAGTGGGGTATTATGTCCCCCTGTGGCGATTTTAGTAGTATTCCAAGCCCTATTCCGTTTACATTGGAGGATCCATCAGTGAACAGTATCCAAGGATCCTTGGTTTCTTCAAGCTGTTGGACTTCTAATTCAGCCTCCTTTTGCAAATCACTACTAAAATCTGCCACAAAGTCAGCTAAGCCTTGGGATTTGATGGCAGTCCTTGGTTCATATCGTATATCATATGCACTCAACTTCACTGCCCACTTAGCCATCCTTCCTGACATTTCAGGTTTCCTGAGAACATTCTTAATCGGAAAATTAGTCTTAACAATAATGACATGAGTCTCAAAATAATGTCTTAATTTAGTAGATGCCATAATTAATGCAAGGATAAGTTTTTCTAAGTGTGAATACCTGGATTCAGCATCAAGTAAACTCTTACTTACATAACAGACATGATGTTGTGTACCTTGGTGATCCTTAACAAGGACCGCACTTACTGCTTTTGAGGATACTGCTAGGTACACGGATAATACATCCCCTTTTTCTGGTTTCATCAAGGCAGGGGCTGAGGATAGGTAATCCTTAAGAGTTTTGAGGGCACTTTCATGCTTCTCAGTCCATTCAAATTTCTTGTTCTTCCTCAGGATGTCATAGAATTCCTTGCACTTTTATGAGGATTTGGATATGAATCTGTTCAAGGCCGCGATCCTGCTTGTCAATCTTTGCACATCTTTAGCATTGGCAGGAGATTTGATATTCACAATAGCCTTGATTTGTTCTGGACTTGCTTCAATGCCCCTCTTTGTCACCATATAGCCTAAGAATTTACCTGCCTTAACACCAAAATGACACTTGGAAGGATTAAGTTTCATATTAAATTTGTCAAGGATATTGAATGCTTCCTCCAAGTCTCTAAGGTGATCCTCAGCTTTCTTGGACTTGACCACCATGTCATCTATATAGACTTCCATAGTGTGTCCAATTTGCTCCTTGAACATCATATTGACTAGCCTTTGATAAGTAGCACCTGCATTCCTTAATCCAAATGGCATAGCAATATAACAGTATATACCAGTTGGGGTCATAAAGGCTGTATCCTCTTGATCAGATGGTTCCATCTGAATTTGTTGAAATCCAGATGAAGCATCCATAAAAGTCAACAACTCATGACCCGCGGTAGCATCCACCATGGAGTCAATGTGGGGTAATGGGAAAGGATCCTTGGGACATGCCTTGTTTAAGTCAGTAAAATCGACACATACCCTCCACTTTTCGTTTTTCTTTTGAACAACAACCACATTGGCTAACCATCTTGGATACTTAACCTCTCTTATCATACCTGCCCGAAGTAGTTTGTCTACCTCTTCCTGGATAATAGCATTCCTTTCAGGTGCAAACTTCCTCCTCTTTTGATGAATTGGCTTGAATGACCTGTCAATGCCAAGTTTGTGAGTAATTACATCCTTAGATATACCTGTCATGTCTTCATGTTTCCAGGCAAAGGTGGATTTCCTCCTCTTAAGGAAGGATACTAGCTCCTGTTCGATGTCGCTAAGGATCCCTGATCCTATAAAGATCTTGGATTCAGGATCCTCAGGATCCATGAGGATTTCTTTCAAATCCTGTTCTCTTGCCTCCAAGACATCTCTTGAAGGATACTTTAATTGCTATTGCTCCCTTGGTCTTGAGGCTGGCTTCATTGAGGATGTATAACAATTCTTAGCCTTTTGTTGATCACTCTCAATTTTCACCACTCCCCATGGACTTGGAAGCTTTACACACTGATGATAGGTGGATGGGACCGCCTTCATGTCATGTATCCACGGCCTGCCAAGGATAACATTACAACATGATAAGCAATCAATAACACAAAACTTCTGATAAGAATGCAATCCTTCAATATAGATTGGGAGTTTGATGTCCCCCAATGTATTCTTAGTTTCTCCACTGAATCCCACAAGTACTGAGGATCTTGGGATAATATCAGACTCCGGGATATTCATCTTCTTGAGGATATCAAGCTGGATGATGTTCACAGAGCTTCCTCCATCTATAAGGATCCTGCGAACAAAGTGGTTAGAAATAAACAATGTAATTACAAGACCATCATGATGAGGATCCTGGACACCAACACGATCATCCTCATCAAAAGTTATGACTTTATCCTGAGTGACAACGGAGGTCCGGACGGGTCTGTCTCCATTATCCATCTTGGTTTCCTTAGCATGTCTTTTTGCTGCTGAAAAGGAGGTACCACAAATGTCTGATCCACCGGATATGAAGTTTATGACTTGTGCATCTGCTGGAGGAGCAGGGGCCCTTTCCGGGATCCTTTCAGGATCCTGGATCCTTTCAGGATCCTGGATCCTTGACTTCTTTCGACCCAAGAGTTCCTTCAAATGCCCCTTGCTCAACAAGTAACCAATTTCCTTTCTCAGTGCAATACACTCTTCAGTGAGATGCCCGAAATCCTCATGATATGCACACCACTTGGACTTATCCTTTGTAGCAGCTGGTTTATCACTTTTCCTTGGCCACCTAGCTTTCTCACCTAGATTCTGCATTACAAGGATTAGTTCATTGTTATCAACAGAAAAACAGTATTCAGAAATAGGAGGATAATCCTCATCATCCTCTTCTTGTTCCACTGAATGCACGTTCTGATTGTCAGACTTATTGTAGAACTTGGATTTGTTGTTCCTGAAGTAGGATCCTTGTTTCTCCTGTTTTGAGGATCCTGTCAATCTATCCTGGATCCTTTTGTCATCCTCTAGGCGGATGAACCTAAGGGCCCTGGTTCTTACTTCATCAAGATTCCTGCAAGGGGTCATAACAAGATCATCATAGAACAATGAATCCATAAGCAATCCCATTTTAAAGGCTTCTACAGCCGTGGCAATATCCAAGTTAGGAATATCTAAGGATTCTTTACTAAACTTAGTGATGTAATCTCTAAGTGATTCATTTTGACCTTGAGTTACCCTATATAAATCACTAGTTAATCGTTCAAATTTCCTACTACAAGAAAATTGACTATTAAACAAATTAACTAGATTAGCAAATGAAGTAATAGAGTATGGGGGAAGACTTAGCAGCCATTTAAGAGCAGATCCTGTGAGTGTGGATCCAAATCCCTTGCATAGACATGCTTCTTTTAACCTTTCAAGAATTGGATTGATCTCCATCCTCTCCCTGTACTGAGCTACATGCTCCTCTAGATCCGTTGAACCATCATACAGCTTCATGGATGGTATCTGGAATCTTTTGGGTATCTCAGCATCACATAAGGGTGGTGCAAAACGAGATATCCTATGGCTACCATCTGCAATTTTAGGAATGGGTTTAACCACTCCTGGAACACTGGATATCATATCCTTGAGCTTCTTTAACTCCCTGGCCATAGCCTGATTGATACCTGTATCCTGCATTAAGCCATGGTTAGTGTTATGTGAATTATTGAAAGTGTTACCTCCCACGGGATTCATGTTTGGAATTGCGGATGTGAATCCATATTGGCGGGACTCTGGTATGATCGAAGGACCAGATGAAGCAATGGTTTGCATTGGTATGAAGTCTCCTTGATGAACGTCCGAGCTCTGAGGCTGAATACTTCTCAAGAATCCTTGATCCTGAAGGACGTTGGATCCTTGAACTTGAGATGATCCTTGAACCTGAAAGGATCCTGGAACCAGAGAGGATCCTGGGACCAGAGAGGATCCTGGGACAAGGGAGGATCCTTGGACCGGGAAGGATCC
>JARYGA010060051.1:51720-94502 GCA_030545235.1 Helianthus tuberosus
ACTTAGCAGCCATTTAAGAGCAGATCCTGTGAGTGTGGATCCAAAACCCTTGCATAGACATGCTTCTTTTAACCTCTCAGGAATGGGATTGATCTCCATTCTTTCCCTTGTGACTTCCATCTGGAATTTCAGGAATGGGCTTAACCACTCCTGGAACGCTGGATATCATATTTTTGAGTTTCTGCAATTCCTTAGCCATTGCTTGGTTGATTCCTGTATCCTGCACGAAGCCATGGTTAGCATTATATGAAGTATTCAAAGTGTTACCTCCTAATGGATTCAAGGTTGGAATTCCAGATGTGAATCCATATTGACGGGATTCTGGTATAACTGAGGGACCAAAAGAAGCAATAGTCTGCATCAGTATGAAGTCTCCTAGATGAACATCTGAACTTCCTGGTTGCACACTCCTTAAGTATCCTTGATCCTGGAAGATGTTGGATCCTTGATGTGCTATGAATGAAGGTCTTGGAGCATAATCCATGGATCCGGAAACCTGAGATGAGGATCCTTGAACCTGGAAGGAGGATCCTTGAACCTGAGAGGATCCTTGAACCTGAGAGGATCCTTGAATTGGCTGCGTCCCCATGCATTCTCCTAAACTGGTGAAGAATCCCTGATGCTGAAATGAAGATCCTGAAGGCTGGAAAGAGGATCCTTGAGCCTGAGACATTGCCGATGATCCAGAACACATTCCTGTTGATCCACCCTGGTATTTAGGGGTGTGAATTTCTGACACGACCCGAAAACACGACACGAACCTAACACGAAATTTGTGGGTTTAGGTTTGGTCTAAATGGGTTCGGGTCAGTTTTGGGTTGAACCCGCGAACCCGTTTAGGTTAACGGGTCGGGTTCGGGTCAACCAGGTCAGGTTGGCAGGTTAACCCGTTTAACACATTTATATTATATTATAGTTTTTACAATATATTTTATGTTTGAAATTAAATGGGGTATATATTTTATGCTACAATTATAACTTAAAAAGAGGTATTAACTTAAGATTTTATAACTTAAATATAATTGTGTTATATGCGTTTGTGTTTTTTTAAGTAAATTTTAATTTTAATATATTAAAATCAGAAAAAATTAAAAAATTCGGGTTGAATGGGTCGTGTTCGGGTCAACTCACAAAACTTCGGGTCGTGTTCGGGTTCGTATGTATAATACGATTTTCGGGTTCGGGTCGGGTTGAACCCGCCAACCCGCAAACACGACCCGTTTAGCACCCCTACTGGTATTGGACATCTGGAGCTGCATAGTGCCGGGAAGTTATGACCGGAGTGTCAAAATTCAGCGACCTCAGCATCAAAGGGGAGTGATCCTCTGCTGATTTTATCAATTTCGCGAAGGATCCTGCCATTAGTTTGGTCCTGTTGTTGCATGTATCTTCTCATCTGCAAAATCAAAGCATAAAGATCACTGTTAGTAAGTGTAGAGGAAGAAACAACAGTTGGTTTTGTGAAAACGGGGGTTGTCTTCTTCGGAGCATTCTCATCATTCTTCTGGAATGCAGGGATAAGATGATGCAACGGTGGAATGCCCTGTGATGAGGTAACCACCGACATGGAACTTGAAGAAGTTTTTCCTTGAGAAGCCATGTGGTTGAAGGTGATGAACCTAAATGACCGAAATGAACAAAATTTCTCAGAAATGAAGCACCAATTGCCCCACGGTGGGCGCCAAACTGTTTTGGTCAAAAATCACACAAGGATAATGCAACCAAATCTGATTTTGTGAGGTATGATGCTTGGTTAATTGTATGAACGACAAGTATATGAAATCAACGATGAACACCGAGATTTATACGAGGAAAAAGCCCTTGATCTTTAGAAGATCTCCGGCATAAAAAACCTCGGGTGATGGAAACTACCGATCACCAAATATATTGGAAAAACAATAATGATCCTTGTATAACTTCGGAAGAAAACAGGCTTAATACATTGAATTGCTAGTGTAAGTGTGTGTTTTTGCTAAGTGTTTGCAGAGAATTCGAGTGTTGTGTGTTTTTTCTGTGGTGTGTTCGACCTATGCCTCAAATAAGCTCGTTTTCCCCTTAAAAGATAAGAAAAAATCAACTAACTAACTTTCCGAAAAAGGTGGAAGTCACCCATGATCACCACTAACGGTTATTTCTTCATTAAGCACGTGCCTATGAAGCATATTCCACGAGATTCCAGCAAAGAAGTAGTCCACTACGTCCATTATCTGCATTTAAACATTAAAAACGTGACAATTGTTAGAAATCATAAGTTCTGTTAAGGATCCTGTAATCCTCAGACTCTGGATCCTCAGACTCCCTGCATTATCCATTAAGGATCTGTGATCCATGCCTAGTCTCCGGATAGATGATCCTTAGCACAAAATCCATGCCCTAACAATAATAATAATAATAATAATAATAATAATAATAATAATATTATTATTATTATTATTAATAGTATAACAACCCTCCTAAACAATCCGAAACCCTAAAAATATTTACAGTGCCCCAATATGTCCTAAAATACACCCCGTATACGCAAACGGGCCCTGAATACCTTTATTTTATTAAATTAAATTAAAAATCAAATTTTTAATGGCTGTGGCGGGCCGCGAAGACCTTGCCTTGCTCTTACGTTGGCCGCGAGCGAAGGGACATGAGGCGCAGCCCGGTGCTGCCACGTGTCAGACGTGTGTCGAAGCTAGATCGATGACTGGGCCAGGCTAGGGCCTACCCAGCCTACATCGCGGGCCGCGTAGCCCTTGGCTACCATCTTCGCGCGGCGCGACGAAGTCCAAATGCAACCCTATAAATTGAGGGCATCGGCTTCAGTCCCAACTCGCAGCAAATCTCTTTCTCTCTCGAATTTTTTAACAGTAGACATAATTTTCGGGCATAATACCTGTTAGGGGAGGATTTCTCAATGACCTGTGATCCTCAATTACTATTGGGTTTGGTGATCCTCACTTCTGTTCGAGTTAGTGATCCTCAGAAGTGCTTCAGGATCAGGATCATGGATCATCTTAAGGATCCTTATACTAACGATTGTCTACTTTGAATATGGTATTGTTTTGCAGGAATACCAGCTTGGACTTGGTCTTGGCGACATTCCTGGAGCATATTCCATGATTATTCCGCACGTGCATAGCTAAAAGTGGACGTTATGGAGTCGTGGAGGACTTGCACCATTTGCGGAATGTTAGTTAGAGTAGATATTTTCCATTTTTAAAGGGGTAGCGAGCTAGTTAGAAAACACTTGGCTATTTTTGGCTAACACACACACTCGTACAACTGCTCTCACCTGTTCTCGACAAAACACTTGGCGATTGCACACTTTCTACACAATAAACTATAGTGATCCTTGTACTTAGCTCGCTGTCATCCGAAGTTGTAATATATTTCTTGTTTAATTTGAGTTGGTGATCGGTAGTTTCCATCACCCGAGGTTTTTTATGCCGGAGATCATTCATTGATCAAGGGCTTTTTCCTTGTATAAATCTTTGTGTCACTTGTTCATTTCATTTCTGAGTGATCCTTATTGTTGTTCATCAATTCAAGCATAATACCTCACAACAGAAAGTTTGGTTGCATTGTCATTGCTTGATTTTTGACCAAAACAGTTTGGCGCCCACCGTGGGGCAATTGGTGCTTCATTCTTAAGAAGATTCATACCTTTGTGGTCATTTCGGTTCACGACAACCAGGCAGATGGCTTCTTCAGCGAAGAACACTTCAAACTTAATGCCGTCATTCAGTTCTTCACAAGGCGTTCCTCCTTTGCCTCCACCACCTTCTGGATCCCAGAAGAATGCTGAGAATGCTGCGAAGAAACAAACCCCCATTTTCACAAAACCACCAACTTCTTCTGTTTCAACTAATCCTACTACTAATGATCTTTATGCTCTGATTTTGCAGATGAGGAATCATGCACAAGAGCAGGACAAAACCAACGAAAGGATCCTCCGGGAGATCGATGAGATCAAGAAACAGAAGAAATCAGTGGAGGATCACTCTCCTCTGATGCCAAGATCGCTGAACTTCGACACTCCAGTCATAACTTCCCAACACCCAGCAGTTCCGGACGTGCAATACTTGGGTGAATTACCAGGAAGGCGTTATGGAACAGCAGCCATGAGTCAGGCATTTGGCTCTCACTTCCAGCCTCAAGGATCCTCTTCTCAGCATCAGGGATACTTCACGTCAGGAGGATATTTGGGAATGCATGCAGTCCAAGGATCCTCCCAGCTCCAAGGATCCTCTCAGGTCCAAGGATCCTCCCATGTCCAAGGATCCTCCCAGGTCCAAGGATCCTCCCAGGTTCAAGGATCCTTCCCGGTCCAAGGATCCTCCCTTGTCCCAGGATCCTCTCTGGTCCCAGGATCCTCTCTGGTTCCAGGATCCTTTCAGGTTCAAGGATCATCTCAAGTTCAAGGATCCAACGTCCTTCAGGATCAAGGATTCTTGAGAAGTATTCAGCCTCAGAGCTCGGACGTTCATCAAGGAGACTTCATACCAATGCAAACCATTGCTTCATCTGGTCCTTCGATCATACCAGAGTCCCGCCAATATGGATTCACATCCGCAATTCCAAACATGAATCCCGTGGGAGGTAACACTTTCAATAATTCACATAACACTAACCATGGCTTAATGCAGGATACAGGTATCAATCAGGCTATGGCCAGGGAGTTAAAGAAGCTCAAGGATATGATATCCAGTGTTCCAGGAGTGGTTAAACCCATTCCTAAAATTGCAGATGGTAGCCATAGGATATCTCGTTTTGCACCACCCTTATGTGATGCTGAGATACCCAAAAGATTCCAGATACCATCCATGAAGCTGTATGATGGTTCAACGGATCTAGAGGAGCATGTAGCTCAGTACAGGGAGAGGATGGAGATCAATCCAATTCTTGAAAGGTTAAAAGAAGCATGTCTATGCAAGGGATTTGGATCCACACTCACAGGATCTGCTCTTAAATGGCTGCTAAGTCTTCCCCCATACTCTATTACTTCATTTGCTAATCTAGTTAATTTGTTTAATAGTCAATTTTCTTGTAGTAGGAAATTTGAACGATTAACTAGTGATTTATATAGGGTAACTCAAGGTCAAAATGAATCACTTAGAGATTACATCACTAAGTTTAGTAAAGAATCCTTAGATATTCCTAACTTGGATATTGCCACGGCTGTAGAAGCCTTTAAAATGGGATTGCTTATGGATTCATTGTTCTATGATGATCTTGTTATGACCCCTTGCAGGAATCTTGATGAAGTAAGAACCAGGGCCCTTAGGTTCATCCGCCTAGAGGATGACAAAAGGATCCAGGATAGATTGACAGGATCCTCAAAACAGGAGAAACAAGGATCCTACTTCAGGAACAACAAATCCAAGTTCTACAATAAGTCTGACAATCAGAACGTGCATTCAGTGGAACAAGAAGAGGATGATGAGGATTATCCTCCTATTTCTGAATACTGTTTTTCTGTTGATAACAATGAACTAATCCTTGTAATGCAGAATCTAGGTGAGAAAGCTAGGTGGCCAAGGAAAAGTGATAAACCAGCTGCTACAAAGGATAAGTCCAAGTGGTGTGCATATCATGAGGATTTCGGGCATCTCACTGAAGAGTGTATTGCACTGAGAAAGGAAATTGGTTACTTGTTGAGCAAGGGGCATTTGAAGGAACTCTTGGGTCGAAAGAAGTCAAGGATCCAGGATCCTGAAAGGATCCAGGATCCTGAAAGGATCCCGGAAAGGGCCCCTGCTCCTCCAGCAGATGCACAAGTCATAAACTTCATATCCGGTGGATCAGACATTTGTGGTACCTCCTTTTCAGCAGCAAAAAGACATGCTAAGGAAACCAAGATGGATAATGGAGACAGACCCGTCCGGACCTCCGTTGTCACTCAGGATAAAGTCATAACTTTTGATGAGGATGATCGTGTTGGTGTCCAGGATCCTCATCATGATGGTCTTGTAATTACATTGTTTATTTCTAACCACTTTGTTCGCAGGATCCTTATAGATGGAGGAAGCTCTGTGAACATCATCCAGCTTGATATCCTCAAGAAGATGAATATCCCGGAGTCTGATATTATCCCAAGATCCTCAGTACTTGTGGGATTCAGTGGAGAAACTAAGAATACATTGGGGGACATCAAACTCCCAATCTATATTGAAGGATTGCATTCTTATCAGAAGTTTTGTGTTATTGATTGCTTATCATGTTGTAATGTTATCCTTGGCAGGCCGTGGATACATGACATGAAGGCGGTCCCATCCACCTATCATCAGTGTGTAAAGCTTCCAAGTCCATGGGGAGTGGTGAAAATTGAGAGTGATCAACAAAAGGCTAAGAATTGTTATACATCCTCAATGAAGCCAGCCTCAAGACCAAGGGAGCAATAGCAATTAAAGTATCCTTCAAGAGATGTCTTGGAGGCAAGAGAACAGGATTTGAAAGAAATCCTCATGGATCCTGAGGATCCTGAATCCAAGATCTTTATAGGATCAGGGATCCTTAGCGACATCGAACAGGAGCTAGTATCCTTCCTTAAGAGGAGGAAATCCACCTTTGCCTGGAAACATGAAGACATGACAGGTATATCTAAGGATGTAATTACTCACAAACTTGGCATTGACAGGTCATTCAAGCCAATTCATCAAAAGAGGAGGAAGTTTGCACCTGAAAGGAATGCTATTATCCAGGAAGAGGTAGACAAACTACTTCGGGCAGGTATGATAAGAGAGGTTAAGTATCCAAGATGGTTAGCCAATGTGGTTGTTGTTCAAAAGAAAAACGAAAAGTGGAGGGTATGTGTCGATTTTACTGACTTAAACAAGGCATGTCCCAAGGATCCTTTCCCATTACCCCACATTGACTCCATGGTGGATGCTACCGCGGGTCATGAGTTGTTGACTTTTATGGATGCTTCATCTGGATTTCAACAAATTCAGATGGAACCATCTGATCAAGAGGATACAGCCTTTATGACCCCAACTGGTATATACTGTTATATTGCTATGCCATTTGGATTAAGGAATGCAGGTGCTACTTATCAAAGGCTAGTCAATATGATGTTCAAGGAGCAAATTGGACACACTATGGAAGTCTATATAGATGACATGGTGGTCAAGTCCAAGAAAGCTGAGGATCACCTTAGAGACTTGGAGGAAGCATTCAATATCCTTGACAAATTTAATATGAAACTTAATCCTTCCAAGTGTCATTTTGGTGTTAAGGCAGGTAAATTCTTAGGCTATATGGTGACAAAGAGGGGCATTGAAGCAAGTCCAGAACAAATCAAGGCTATTGTGAATATCAAATCTCCTGCCAATGCTAAAGATGTGCAAAGATTGACAAGCAGGATCGCGGCCTTGAACAGATTCATATCCAAATCCTCATAAAAGTGCAAGGAATTCTATGACATCCTGAGGAAGAACAAGAAATTTGAATGGACTGAGAAGCATGAAAGTGCCCTCAAAACTCTTAAGGATTACCTATCCTCAGCCCCTGCCTTGATGAAACCAGAAAAAGGGGATGTATTATCCGTGTACCTAGCAGTATCCTCAAAAGCAGTAAGTGCGGTCCTTGTTAAGGATCACCAAGGTACACAACATCATGTCTGTTATGTAAGTAAGAGTTTACTTGATGCTGAATCCAGGTATTCACACTTAGAAAAACTTATCCTTGCATTAATTATGGCATCTACTAAATTAAGACATTATTTTGAGACTCATGTCATTATTGTTAAGACTAATTTTCCGATTAAGAATGTTCTCAGGAAACCTGAAATGTCAGGAAGGATGGCTAAGTGGGCAGTGAAGTTGAGTGCATATGATATACGATATGAACCAAGGACTGCCATCAAATCCCAAGGCTTAGCTGACTTTGTGGCAGATTTTAGTAGTGATTTGCAAAAGGAGGCTGAATTAGAAGTCCAACAGCTTGAAGAAACCAAGGATCCTTGGATACTGTTCACTGATGGATCCTCCAATGTAAACGGAATAGGGCTTGGAATACTACTAAAATCGCCACAGGGGGACATAATACCCCACTCCATAGCTTGTGAATTTCAAACTACCAACAATGAGGCTGAATATGAAGCCTTGATAGCGGGTTTGCAAATCGCTAAGCATATGAGGATAAGGTATCTTGAGGTACACGTAGATTCTTTATTAATCACTAATCACTTTAATGGATCCTATGCTGCTAAAGGCGAGAAGCTAATCAAATATTTAGAGATAGTCAAAGAATTGGCACTCTCTTTTGTATCCTTTAGTTTGACACAGGTACCAAGGGAAGAGAATGCAGAGGCTGATGCATTAGCTAATCTAGGATCATCCTTGAAGATCCCGGAGGATACAAGGATCCCTATTATCCATATCCTGACCCCTGCTATCGAAGACCATGTAGCTATGGAGATAGGAGAGGATTCTGCAGTCATCCCTAGTGATGATACTCAATCTCATTCAGGATCATGGATCCTCCCAATCATGAGATACATACAACATGGAGAAATTCCTACAGGAGAAAACCCAAGGGCTTTCAAAACTAAGGTATCTCAATTTACAATATTGAATAATATGTTGTATAAACGATCTCTTGCAGGACCATATCTAAGATGCATTGAGGATCCTGAAATCCAAGAAGTCCTAAAGGATTTCCATAAAGGAGATTGTGGAAACCACACTGGGGGCAGGGCATTATTCTCAAGGATCCTGAGGACAGGATACTATTGGCCCACTATGAAGAAGGATGCTGTGGAGTATGCCAAGAAGTGTGATCCTTGTCAGAGGCATAGTAACATCCTTCATCAACCAGCAGAACTCTTGCATCCTATATCCTCTTCCTGGCCATTCATGAGATGGGGAATGGATATAGTTGGAAAGCTTCCTAAGGCACCTGGTGGAAAAGTATTCATGCTTGCTATGACTGATTACTTCTCTAAGTGGATAGAGGCTGAAGCCTTTGCTCAAGTCAGAGAAAAGGAAGTTATATCCTTTATTAAAAGAAACATTATTACTAGATTTGGTATCCCTTCTGAGATTATTTGTGATAATGGATCCCAATTTATTGGGAATAGAACTACTAACTTTTGTGACAGCTGGGGGATTAAGATGATAACATCAACACCAGTCCACCCACAAGCTAATGGTCAGGCAGAATCATCCAACAAGATCATCATCAACAATCTGAAGAAGAAGCTTGGATCCAAGAAAGGAAAATGGGCAGAAGAACTACCTTATGTGCTTTGGGCTGATAGGACAACTCCTAAGAATGCTACTGGCCAAACTCCATTTTCTTTGGTGTTTGGGGCAGAATCAGTGATCCCTACAGAGATGGTGGTTCCAACTGCAAGAACAAGCATTCGTGATCCTGAAGAAAATGCTGAAAACTTGGTTTAAGACTTGGATACTATAGAGGAAATCAGGGACTTGGCAAGGATAAGGATGGCCAGTTATCAACAAAGGATGGCTGGATCTTACAACAAAAATGTCAGGATCAGGAAATTCTAAGTTGCTGATATGGTATTAAGGAAAGCGTTTCAGAATACCACCAATCCTGCTGATGGAAAGCTAGCACCAAAGTGGGAAGGCCCCTATTTGATTGAAGCTGAAGCAGGAAAGGGGCCATATCGATTGCTAACAATGGAAGGTGATTTGCTACCAAGAGCTTGGAATGTTGTCCATTTGAAGAAATATTTCATGTGATCAGGATCCATGATCCTTACCAGACAAGTATCCTTGAAGGATCCTTACAGGGCAGAGGATCCTCATTTTGGTAATGATCTAATCTCAAACTATTTCATTTTTTAATTATCCTATACAAGGATAAGGATCCTGCATCCTTTATCCTCCTTTCACTTGATTCTGAGTTTTGAAGGTTCAGGTATCCTTAACTAAAGATTGAGTATCCACAGAAGTATCCAGTTATTTGGGCTTGACCCCAGTTATTTGGGTTTGACCCCAGTTATTTGGGCTAGTCCCCAGTTTGGGCTGTCCCCAGTTTCGCCAGTAGCGCACGATGATCCTGGTATAGTTCATGGCAATGGGACCAGTACTCGCTTTAGGGGCTGACAATTTCATTGTACTGGCTATATTCAGGATCCTACGTATAATGGTAGACGTACCATACATCCGTTCCTAAGGTTTCTAACGTTTTCACGTTAGCTAAGGTTTTGGCATTTTCATGTCACTAAGTTTGGATAGTCGCCAGTGAGGGCCATACTCCAGTTTACATAAGATCCTTTGGGCTTGTCCCCAGTTATCCTTTGGGCTTGTCCCCAGCTATCCTTTGGGCTTGTCCCCAGTTATCCTTTGGGCTTGTCCCCAGTTATCCTTTGGGCTTGTCCCCAGTATATTGGGCTTGTCCCCAGTTGCTAACTTTTATCTTATATTGGCTTAGTCCCAAGTTGTATCCTATTTCAGGTTTTTGAAGTTAAACGACTAAGGATCCTTGATCCTTACTTTCTACTAAGGTTTGTCTTTTGGGTTATCCTGATTATAAGTGTTAAAGGTTAGGATCCTAACTTGGATTCTCAGGTATGATCCTTAACTATTTCGATTTCATTCATTATTTATCTAATTAACCCTTACCCTTTGACAACTGAACTTATGATCCCTAAACTATATTACTTTTCAGAACTTATCGATTATGGGATATGTGATCCTTGATCATATCCTAAACTTTTTGGGGATATTTCTCAAATTTTTTCTTTTACTTGATAAGTTTAGACAAAATGAACATCACAACAGTTGGAAAGTAAAATATTAACAAGGATATCAACACAGGATAAGCCAAAAAGTTAAAGTTATTTTATTCACAAAAGATTAAACCCTTTAAGGTTGTCAAAATTGCCAACCCACGTTTCTACCAGCAAAACGTGGCCCGTCCACATGGGTTGGCAAAGGGTGTCCGTTGTTCATTGGTCTAGAAAGTGCAGGAATCAAAAGACGGCAGGATCACAATGGCTTCATCCCCCAAACAGAGGATCCCTCCACCATTTGTAATCCTACCTATTGTTCGAAGGATCCATGATCCTTAGCCCTAATTACTATTGTTTTAAGTACAACCCATAATTGTTCAACAAGAAAACACCATAACCAAAACAAACTATCAAACTAAAAAAATGGGCTCCGGCTACGTCTAGAAATGTCCTTTATCGCCCATTCATGCAGCCTATGCCTTCGCTGCATCATCATCCCCTCCAGCTCCAGTATCCTTCGTATGATCCTTGCCACTAGCCTCGATTGCCAGAACCTCGTCAGCCTCATCCTCATCCTCCAACTCAGCCAGCCTAGCCTTCCAGCCCTCCATGTCCCAGCTGCTCCTATCAAAGGCAGGATCCTGAGCTTCTTGAGCCATCTGTAGCTTGGTCTTGTACATGGCAATGGCAGCGGAGACCTTAGCATCCTCCGTGATCTCGTGCTTCTCATAATCAACATTGATCAGAATTGCAGCTGTCTGAGTTTTGGCATCTTTGAGATCCTTTTCAAGGGAAGCGATCTTGAGGTCCTTGAGCATTGCCACTTTTTGAAGGTCAGAGTGTTTCTCCTCAAGCTCTTCAACATTCCCAACATAGTCCTCGATCTCCGTAAATTTCTACAAAGAAGACAATGCAAAGATTAGGATCAAGTGATCCTCAAATGGGCAGGATAATCAAGTTAAGTCAGTGATCCTTACATCTGCAAAGTACTCGAGGAACTGATGGCGGATCAGAGGCAAGCCTTGTAGGTTCTCAGCTTCAGATGTCTTCCTCTTCTTTCCACCTCTTCCCTTCGAAGTGGTTGCCTTGGGGATTGTGACAGAGGGGCTAGCAGCAGACTTTTTCTTGGAGGATCGGACATTGTCAAGATCAGTGACACTGAACTTGGAGGCAGATTTTGAGGATTTACCGGCGCCTACACATTTAAAACAGATAAGTATCCTTATTCTATTTCTATTTAACTATTTATTTAAACATTTAACTATACAAAAAACAGGATACTTACTTGACATAGTGACAGAACCTGAGGATACTTCTTGTGAATCCTGGGTGTTTGTTTTGAATGATCTTGTTGCAGGATCAAGTTTTCTGAAAACAGCAAGCCTTTCCTTGGTGGCAGGTGATGGTATAAGGTGCGAAACAGAGATAGCTGTACAACAGAAACAAAAGGGTGTTAGTGATCCTTATACAAAAACAAGGTTATCTGGTGATCCTTCTTAGGATCCTCTATCCTACCATGGGTGCTCCACTTCCTTGGCAGATTCTTTCCATCTGGGATAGAATCCCTTCTGACAAAGAAGAATCGCCGTTTCCAGTTTGTATCATTCTTAGTGGCTTTGAAGATGGGATATTCTTCACCGGGTTTACGCTTGAATAGATATCGGTGGGATCCAAATGTGGTGAGATCATACATCTCTGCCAACTCCGACATTCCTAGGGCAATTCCTTCTTGCTCAATGATCCTTTCGAGGGTATATAAGACCCTCCAAATCATTGGCATAGCTTGAATGTAGGAGATGCCGGTGAGGGAAAAGAAAGACTGGGTGAATTCAGGGAAAGGATACGTGTATCCTATTGTGAACGGTGTGACCGGGAAAGCTACCCAAGTTTCAGAAACATAATCACTTAGAACGGTGGGGTCAAATGGCTTGAAATGGGTGTTTGCCGGAAAGCAACGGCGGATTCTGTCTATTTGTGGATCAGTGAAGCAGCACCTTTCATTCGCCGAATCTTTGATGATCCCCTGGCTCTTAAGAGGACTGTCCTTCTTGTGATCCTTAGCAGGAGAGGATCTTAACATCATCTTGATTATGAAGAAGGTGAAGAAGGAAGGAGCAGAGAAAGAAAACGTAAAGGAAGAAGAGGAAGAGAGATACCTGATTGATCTTCGGATATGAATTTAAAGGGAGTTTCTCTTGAATTTAAATGCGAATTGATCCCTATCTCTAACTCCTATTTATAATGATGATTTTGCAGGATAGTCACCTCAGTGACGTCATGTTCGTAACGGCTAGTCCGATTACAACGGCTAGTTATCCGTTGGTTGATTGCGGATAAGAACAAAATACAACTCGTTTATTTACATAATTACTCCTTATATTTTGGGGGCAATTGTTAGGGGAGGATTTCTCAATGACCAGTGATCCTCAGTTACTGTTGGGTTTGGTGATCCTCACTTCTGTTCGAGTTAGTGATCCTTAGAAGTGCTTCAGGATCAGGATCATGGATCATCTTAAGGATCCTTATACTAACGATTGTCTACTTTGAATATGGTATTGTTTTGCAGGAATACCAGCTTGGACTTGGTCTTGGCGACATTCCTGGAGCATATTCCATGATTATTCCGCACGTGCATAGCTAAAAGTGGACGTTATGGAGTCGTGGAGGACTTGCACCATTTGCGGAATGTTAGTTAGAGTAGATATTTTCCATTTTTAAAGGGGTAGCGAGCTAGTTAGAAAACACTTGGCTATTTTTTGCTAACACACACACTCGTACAACTGCTCTCATCTGTTCTCGACAAAACACTTGGCGATTGCACACTTTCTACACAATACACTATAGTGATCCTTGTACTTAGCTCGCTATCATCCGAAGTTGTAATATATTTCTTGTTTAATTTGAGTTGGTGATCGGTAGTTTCCATCACCCGAGGTTTTTTATGCCGGAGATCATTCATTGATCAAGGGCTTTTTCCTCGTATAAATCTTTGTGTCACTTGTTCATTTCATTTCTGAGTGATCCTTATTGTTGTTCATCAATTCAAGCATCATACCTCACAACAGAAAGTTTGGTTGCATTGTCATTGCTTGATTTTTGACCAAAACAATACCCCCCTAATTAGCGAAGCCCTGCCTTGTTGTAAGTATTATAACCCCGGTTACGTATTAGATACGCTGCCCGATTGATCCAGGGTTCCGTAACGGCTGTCGAGGTTCTGCCCGACGTAGTCGTTGGAATACCCTCTCGGGGAGGGTATTACTAATGTAAATATTGGGTTATTATACTAACGCGTATGCATTTGTGTATTTAATAGATAATTACCAGGAAACCCTAAAGGAAAACCTAAGACAGCAACGTGAGTAATCTCCTTTTTGCAAACTGTTTTTACAAAACCTCATATGATTAACATTATATTAAACAGTGATTGAGTATTTGTATTCTACAATTATCGTCGGTATGTTGGGGTTTTGTATACAAAATTTGTTACTACATTGTAAGTAGTAACATGACCA
Source organism: Helianthus tuberosus (assembly GCA_030545235.1). NCBI lineage: Eukaryota > Viridiplantae > Streptophyta > Magnoliopsida > Asterales > Asteraceae > Helianthus > Helianthus tuberosus. The sequence continues at coordinate 65,929 of JARYGA010060051.1, forward strand.
CAAGTCGGGTTGACAGTACCGTGGGTGGTAATTAAAGTAGATGTAAACAAATGTAATTATGCAACCGCCCTCAATACTGTACAATGGTTTTTACTTAACTTGATTAAACTGAGATTCACTCACCAGTATTTCCCACTGACAAAATGTTTTTAAACGCGTTTCAGGTAACAAAATGTGAAAGCCAAATAGAAGCCAGCTGGACAGCACTGAAGGCTTGGAAAAGTGGCTATAAAGTTACCTAAAATAAAGAGATGTTTTTATTAAATAAAATAGGGTTTATCCCTATGAAAATGTGTGTACTTAAAACTTGGGATTTTCCCACGTATTTAGTATTATGAAAGTGTGGTATTTTACTCTGATAAAATATTTTCTAACTACGGTCCTGATGTATAAATCCGCTGCCAAAATGATAAAAACCTGGATACCACAGAAACTAGCCGCGGCCGCCCGTTCCCGGATAGTTAGGTACGTGGTCGTGGTAATGTTTTATTAGTTTTCTCCATCTAATAATGTTTTATACCTAATGAACTGGTACATGGTCGTAATGAAAAAAGAGAAACCTTTAATATACTAAAACACACTTGTTCGAATTAGATGATATCCCCAAAATAATAGAATAACTTTTTTGTCGATTTTAGCAGGTTATTTGTATTGCGTTTTTTTAGTCAAAGATCCACGTGTGTCTGCAAAAAGATATTATTATGTGTCCATAATATTTTATTTTAAAGGATAAGCAGGCTGAACAGGAGCAAGCACTAAAAAATAATATCATTTTACTTATACATATTTAATTGCAAATGTACAATGGTACCTTGTTCGGGTTTGTTGAGTTTACACTGTCATATTCTTTTCCGGTTTATCCAATTTACATTGTTCATTAAAAATGTAGACCTTTATATGTATGCTTCTATATTAACTCCTAACATCCTATTTGAATCTTATATGTATACTTATAGATATAAACTCTTAACATCCTATTTTTATATTTTTTTAATATTTATAAAAATAGAATTTTTATATTTATAAAAAAATGAAATTTACAATTGAAGTTAAAGGTCTAAGCATACTTAAGGGTCGACTACTATTTTTTATTTTAATAAAAAATGATTTTTTTTTTACAATTTTAAAGTTAATTGAATGAGTACTATATGGATATTTAAAAAAAGTTATAAGTTTTATAATAACAGACAAAAGTAATAATAGCAACAAAGAAAAAAAATTAGAAACTTAGCAATTTAACCAAAAAAATAAACTTACTTTACAACTATAACAACTTATCTTTCATTTTTATCTTTTAGTATTATTTTTTTATTAAAATAACAAAACTTTATAGGTGTAAAACAAACTGTTTTTTATTTTTGAGATACACAAAACATTCTATTTTTAAAAAATAAAATAATGTATTTTTATAAAAACAAAGCTTGTCAAAGGTAACAAAAAAAAATCCATAAATTTTAAACCTTGACTAGATACTAGATTGTGTTGCAATTTTAAGGGATAATAAGTTCAAATTATATACTTTTAGTCTCCTATAAATAAGGGATAATATATATTTTTAGTCTCTTATAAATAAGTAAAGGATAATAAGGGGGAATATTCAAAAGTGGAATTGTCAATGACCAATGACATCTAGTTGAGATTATTACTGTAACAACAGGGACCAAAATTATCATTTTTTATAAATTTAGAAACAAAGCATTTAAAAGTTTAAAAGCCATTTGTAACTATGAACAAAACTCAGGGACCAGATGTGTAAAGTCCCAAACATTTTAAAACACCAGCCGCCTTTTCTTTTCTTCTCCGTTTTTCCGGCCGGTTGTTTCGCCGGATTCCGGCAAACCCGGAACTGAACAATCACTTCATTTTATCCCGTTTTATTGTCAAGATGGGGATCAACAGAACTAGTTTTGTTTTTCTTTTTCTAGTATGAAATTGGGGATTTCAGTTGAGTTAGTACAAAAATGTATTTTAAACTAACTTGGACTACCAGCAAAAATGTATTTGCACACACACATACACCTCATGGTCTATTTTTTTTTTTCTTTCTTTCCTGGGTGTTTTGGAGCCGAGGGTCTCACTGGAAGCAGCCTCTCTGTCCCTAGGGATAGGGGTAAGGTGTGCCTACATCCTACCCTCCCCAGACCCTACCAATAGCTCTGCTATTTGTGGGATTTTACTGGGTATGATTGATTGATTGACTCTTGTTCCTTCGAACCGTTTAGCGTCACGTGTTCGAGACCCGGTACTTAATTTTCTCATGTTATTCTTTTTAAACCCAACTAAAATATTATTTTTATGAACTAATTTGATATTATATATAAAACTGCTAAAATTATAAAGCGTGACCGAAATTTGAACTTTGTAATATCCTTATTGGGTTAATATTTAATAAAATAAATAAGTTACGATATCTATACTATATAATAAAAGAAACCAATGGAGGGACACTTGTCATTATTCTAGACCATCATTAATTGTAGATAATTATTATTTAATTTAAATTATTAAATATTAATTAAATTAATATACATCTTATCAACTCTAAATTATTTGTATAAACTTAATATTTAATAAATAAAAACTAACGAAAAACAAAGGATATAATTTAATCAGACAAAAACATAAATTTAAATTCTAAATTTAAGTGATGTTCACTTATTAATTTTAAAAAAATAAAACATAATATAAGTAAACGAAAGTTTGAAGATATAAGTTATATTAAATTAAATTTATCATATTGTTCTAAACATTAAACCCACATATAGTATATTAGTTTTAGACTATATTAATATTAGATTATACGGAGTGGGAGGACATAAAGAGGGGTAATAAGCGTCATGTGGCTGCCACATAGTAAGGGAGCGTCGTAAAAAAACACAGGGTGATGTTGGCATGAAAGTGACGTTTTTTTTTAAAACAAAAACATCAATTAATTAAAACTAACTCAAACAACACTCACCAATCAAAATCCGCCACCTCACACTGCACAATCCCTCCACCCCGGTGAAAATCTTCTGCCCCCGTCCCCTCCCCGCTCCTTATGCCACCCACGGGCCGGTGTGCCTGGCGTGGAGAGGCTTCCACACCACTTTTCCACGTCTACTCCGTATGATCTTACAAGCTCAAGTATGGTTAATTTAAGAATCCTAAGTTTATAAAAATAATTATAGTATAACAAAAATAAGGCAAATGTTATCATACAAGGTATCCTAAAAATGAGAAGGGAACAAAGACACAATGAATCATAAAATATAACACAATGTCGAGGTAAAAAGATACAATAAGTTGTAAAAAAGACACATCCTAAGTTTATACAAATAATTATAGTATAACAAAAATAAGGCTAATGTTATCATACAAAGTATCCTAAAAATGAGAAGGGAATAAAGACACAATGAATCACAAAATATAAGTCGAGGTAAAAAGATACAATAAGTTGTAAAAAAGACACAATGATATAAATATAGAAAACACACCATGTTAAATAAAAAGACACGTAGATCTAAACAAAAATTCTAATGTCTACAAGTTAAAAAACCAAAAAGCGAAAATTCACAATCTCATATCGTAGAATTCCGGTTCCAATGTCACTCGAATGAGGTCAGTCGGAGTCCGTTTGATACTCTTCCCACGACTTCTTATTTTTAGGAGACTGTGTATTTGATTCTAGCCCAACAAAATAAATTTTTACTAATATAAACTTTATTTTGTTTTATTAATATAAACTTTATTTTGAAAAGTATATTAGTTTTAAAGTTTTTTTAACGTTAATTAATATTTTTCACTTAATAGTAGATAAACATACATATTATTTATTGTTAATATTATTATTGTTAACTATGAGAAATTATATTAAACAACTTATTAATCAAACCAAAAATTTAAAATAGTATTAACCTAATTTAAAAAATAATAAAAAAAATCCATTTTGATTTAGAAATATTTTTTTTAACAATAGATAAACCCGCATAATACACATGGTTTTAAAGATATAACATTTTTTATTATTTGCTATATAAAATTAGATTTATTCAACCCATACAATACACAAAGTTTTTTTTTTTAAATATAACTTTTTTATTATTCAGTATATAAAATTACATTTCTTCCACCCGTGAATACACATGGTTTTTTTAAAATATAACTTTTTTATTGTTTGGTATACAAAATTACATTTATTCAAACCGCAGAATAAACGAGGTTCTTAAAGATATAACTTTTTTTATTATTTAATATCAAAATTACATTTACTTAACACATGTAATATATAAGGTTTTTAAAAGTATATTGTTTTTTATTTAGTATATAAAATTACATTTATTCAACCCGTGTAATACACGGGTTTCTAACCTAGTTATTATATATTTTCAACTCTTAAAATTTACGAATTATAAACCTTAGAGCATATACCCTTAAAAAAATAAACCTTAGAGCATATAATCTGTTTTTATAAAAAAATAAAACAGAAACTTTAATTAATCTTTATAAATTTATCTTATTTTTATGAGAAAAATGCTAAAATCATCCATAACGTTTATTCACATTTGCTAGATCCATCAAAAAAAAGCTTTTTTTCTCATAGGAACCACTGAGTTTTTAAAAAAATTTGCTAAATCCATCCAAAATGACTAATACTAAGTTGATAGAGGGGTAATTTTGTCATTCTTTTATTTTATTTAATTTACCCTTTTTTAACATGTTATATCTTGTTAATTTAGGGTTAAAATGAGGGCAAGATATAACCTGTTAAAATTGTTTTGCTACGATTGCTAACAGGCATGGAAGCTGTATGAAAATCAAAAAGTTGTAACGCTAGCTGATCAGACAATGGATGTCAATCCAGACGATGAAAAACATGTAAACAAGGTCATTGAGATCGCTTTGTTGTGCACTCAATCACCAGCTTCAAAAAGACCAGCCATTTCTGAAGTTGTTTTGATGCTTTCAAATGATCCATCATACAAAGAAAGACAACTCACTAGACCTAATCTACCTGATCTAAATCGTAGGATTCATATTAGATCCTAGCGGTGGCGGAGCTTGACTAAAAGTTCCGGGGGTGCGGAAAGTCATAGGACCCAAATTATATATTGTATAAATACTTAGGCAAAATAATTGGGGGCGATCCTTTATAATTTTAAAATTTTCGGTCGAAAAATCAAAAATTTTACACTTATAACTGACACATTCGGGGGGGGGGGGGGGGGGTGCACACCCGGGTTTCCACTAAGCTCCGTCAATGGATCCTAGAATTTTAAAGGCATTTTAATGCCCATCAGCTGTCCCACAAACGACTAAGTTCAGGTACTTAGGATCGTTTGTGCAAAGGGACGGGGAGATAGATAGTGATGTATCTCACCGCATCCAGGTTGGCTGGTGTAAGTGGAGAGCAGCCACTGGGATATTGTGTGACAGGAGGTTCCTGACAAAATTGAAGGGAAAATTCTATAGGATAGCAGTTTGACCGGCTATGTTATACGGGACAGAGTGTTGGCCCATCAAGAAAACTTAAGCGCGCAAGATGGAGGTAGCGGAGATGAGAATGTTGAGGTGGATGTGTGGCCACACGAGGTTAGACCGAATAAGAAGTGAGGTTTATAGGGATTGGTTAGGAGTAGCTAGTATATCAGACAAGTTAAAAGATGGGAGATTGAGATGGTTTGGGCATGTGAAGAGGAGGCAGTTAACATAACCAGTTAGAGCAGTGGAAACCATAACAGTGGAAGGAAGGAGGGGTAGAGGCAGGCCCAAGTTGACTTGGGATGAAAGACTTAGGAAAGATTTGCTAGAGTTGCACCTCTCTGAGGACATGGTTCAGGATAGGAGTTCGTGGAGACGTAGGATTAAGGTTAAGGACTTGTAGGTGAGGGTATAGACGTGCCCTAGCATTGCCTTGGGAAGGGGTGTTACTTTTCTTTTACACTTTAGGTAGGTTAACATATGATGATTTTCTTGTATATATGCCTATGTTTGCATGCTAATGATCTATCTGACTACTGCTACGCTATTTACTTATCCATCTTTCATATATCTACCTGTTGGTTGTTTTGGAGTCGGGGGTCTCTCAGGAAGCAGTCTCTCTATTCGCTGGATAGAGGAAATGTTTGCCTACATCCCACATCCCACAGACCCTACGAATAGTTCTGCTATTTGTGGGATATACTGGGTATGGTTGTTGTTGTTAATGCCCATCAGCAGAAGAAAGGACCCGACTGGTTTCTGTATCCAAATATCTCCACTCCTTACGTTCTTGTAAACAACTTCACTTGCAAAACACTTTCTTGAAAAGAAATTGGTTAAAAAAAATATCGTACACAAAGAATAGTCATTATTCACATGTTGAATATCTTAAGTGTTATTCAAGTTTGCAGTTAACACGTTAATTTGCAATACTATATAACTCATTCTTACCTAAGAAAATTACAATTTGATTTTTTGATTCTGATCATGGTATCAAGAAAACTTTTAGTGCAATGCTAACCTTGCCTCAAGCAATAAGTTTCAGTACTCATAAATTTCACAAGTTTGTTATAAACAAATGCTTACTTACCACTACGAAAATTTCTCAGGCAATAACCTTTTTAAAATTTGGTTTTCTGTGGAAAATATGTTTGTGTTCATAATCGACTCATGTATCCATCATCCTTCTACTGGAACTTCATCACTAATCTGCAGTATAACTCCTAAGAATATATATTGTTTGGTTTCTTTTTTCGGGTTTCAGATTTTTTGAGGTTGTTCGGTTATTTTGCTAGGAAAAATGACCCAATAATTAACCCGTTTAAAGTTTGGGTTGGTCAGGTTCAGCTTAGTTCGGGTTATGTTGTTTTGCATTTAGGTTTAGATATAAAATAAAAATAAATATTTAAAAAAAATCATCAAAACTCATATTGCTATTAAAAAAATATCATAATTTCAAACATCATGTTATAGTGTTCAAAAATCTCAAAACTTAATGATCCAATTACTAGAGATTCCAAACTAAAACACATCTATAAAAAAGGGTAAAGTAAATAAATTACAAGAATGACTAAATTACCCCTCTATCAACTTAGTATTGTTTGAGTATTAGTCATTTTGGATGAATTTAGCAACTTTTTTGAAATCTCAGTGGTTCCTATGAGAAAAAAACATTTTTTGGATGGATCTAGCAAATGTGAATAAAGGTCAGGGACGATTTTAGCAATTTACTCTATTTTTATTCTTGTATATTGTTTTTTTATATATAATTGTTTTACATTTGTAGATCTACACTTAATTTATAAAGTTATTTTAAATAAATCTATACTATATAATAAAAGAAACCATATTATGGACACATGGCGCTCTATGAGGCATTCTTAATTATTTTTTAAATATTTATTATGGAAGTTAATTATCGATAATATTAAATTTAAAATTTATAAAAGAGATTTAATGATAAAGACAAAGATAACTGATAATAATATATTAATTATTATAATCATATATTAATTATTAAAATCTAAAAAAATATATTAGCGTTTTAAATATTAAGAGTTAATTACATAGTTAGTCTCTGTGGTTTGCATAAAATAACATACTTATGTACTAGGGTATTAACTTTTCATTTTGTAACGTTTGGATGTATTAACTTCTAGGGTATTAACATAGTTAGTCCATATGGTTTGCACAAAATAACATACTTAGGTACTAATAGAATGTGATTTTAAACCTACAAATAACATTAATACCTCCAAACGACACAAAATGAAAAGTTAATACTCTAGAATGTGATTTTAAACTATTAGTAACTACGTATGTTACTTTTTGCAAACCACAGGGACTAACTATGTAATTAACTAAAATATTTATAAAGATAAAAATATTATTTAATTGGTAGTTTTAATTGTTTTTATATTTGATGATAAGGACAAGGATAACTGATAATCACGTATTAAAATAAAAATATTTATTTTAATCAACTGTTTCGTTAAAAGGATTTATTCAATACATGTAGAACATATATATTTTTTTTATACATGTGGTATAATTAGAATCCTATTTTTAATAAGGATCTCATTATCCCGTTTTACACTTCAATTAAATAATAATATTACATCATAATATTATCTCTTGTGTATTTAATATTTTTTACTAAAATATTTCTTTTTTTTTTTTTCTGCTGATTATCCAACATCAAGTAATACGCAAGTTTCTAACCTAATAATAAATTAAAAAAAAAGTAAAATGTTATAAACCATGTAATACACAACTTTCTAACCTAATAAAAAAATAAAGTGAGATGTTACAATAAGTAAATAGTACCTCAAAGTTCATTTTGTTAGAAAACACATCTTGATGACTAAATGTGTTAACGGATTACATTATTTGTGTAAGACATGTGTTTATTCAAATCGTGCAATACACGAGTTTTTAAAAGATGTAACTATTTTATTACTTAGTATATAAAGTTATATTTATTCAACCCGTGTAATACACGGGGTTCTAACCTAGTAACTCTTATAAACTACACCATTAATACATTTTCCACTCTCGTCTAATTAGGTAGATTTAAACTTTACTTGACGTATCTTTTTAAAATTAATAATAATAATTAATTATCTAAACTTTATATTCCCCAAACTTTATCCTGAAATTTCCAAGTTTTCCTACTAGTCCTAAATCACTAAACATAAATCTAAGTCCATTTATCAAACAATATTCCATGAATTTCAATAGCTCTTTGGGTTTTCCCACATCTTCACTACAAGAAGCTTTTGTGTACTTTGCTTGCAAACTCAGGTGAGTTTACATAGCCCTTTTTCATTTTAAACTTTTGGGTGAAATATGTTACTTAAACTTATCAATCATTTATGTTAACTTTTTATCTCTACACTTCTTGTCATAAACATAACTTTAGGAGCTTATAACTATTACAATCATTAACTTCAGCCAAGCCCACTGTAGTAGATTATAGCGCTATAGGTCCGACAAACCCATCCCCGTATGGATCTAGGGATGATTGAAACAGCAACATACACAAATGTTAACTTTTCGCAGTTCCCTCAGTCACAAGGTTTGATTGTGCGCCTCATTTGTTCCTAAGTGTTGTTTTCACAAGATAGTTCTAGATAAAACTTGACATGCTACTTATTTACTTATTTTAGCAAACCTGTGTATGCTCGCCAGCTTTTCGAAGTTGACCCTTTATTTTCCACATGTTTCAGGAAACAATGCATGATGATTACCAGGATATTACATCTAGGATGCTTTGGGACATAGAATAATTTTAACTTGATCTACTTATTTTGTTTGTAATCTATTTACGTGACGCCCTGACGTTTCCGCCGTCATCGGTTGGGGTGTTACAATTACATGTCAATTCCCCTAATAAGTTCAAACTTTAGTCTTATAGTTCAGAATAGTTAGTTGTAAAAAAGTTTTTTACTTGACTAGATACATACTAGATTGTGTTGCATTTTTTGGGGATGATAAGTTCAGAAATACTCTTATAGATGATATTAGTTAGTTGAAAAAAAACTAGGCTCTATATATAGTATAGTTATGCATTAGCTTTTTTAACTTCAAATAATTTATTGTTTTTTATAATTTTTGGTTTACAGTTATTTCAATAGTGGTAGTGGTAGTAGTAGTAGTACTAATAATAATAATAATAAGAGAAAAATGCTCGGATAGTCCCTGTGGCTTGCACATTTTTCACCTTTAGTCCCTAACTTAACTTTCTAAAATTACACCTATAGTCCCCAAGTTTTTAATTTCGTTCCCGGATAGTCTCCGGGGTTGATGGGGGTTAGTTTTTGGTATTAGCTGCGTGTGAAATGACAAAAATACCCTTACTATCAAATTAATAACTAAACAGTTAAAAGAAATATAATTAATATTTTACAATTTATGTGGGACTCACCACTCGCCCTACCCACTTCATCTTCCCCGTTCCACACCACCAGGGATGAGCAAGGCGGTATCCGATACCGCCAAATACCGAGTGAATTTGTTTAGCTCTTAACAGGAAATGACATTTGTAAATTTGTATACGTTGATTTTTCATCTATGTGTTGTTTTCTTAATTTTGGAACAGTTTCAAGCAGTTCACGTACGTACATCGTTTCTGTTTAGGTAATTTGTTATTTGCAATAGGTCTATTTACAGTTCACGTACGTATATGGTTTTGTATGTGATTTGATTATTATTATTAATATTTTTTTTTGCAAATTTAGACGTGTTTTCAGTGCATTTATATCTAATTTGTCTATGTATATTGATGCATGAGTGAATTTCTCTAGCTCTTAACAGGAAATGACAGTTGTGATTGTTTTATATGTTGATGTTTAGCAAAATAGTCTTCTGTTTACATGATTTTGTTGATATATTATGTTTCTATTTTGTTGTTTTATTGATCTGTCTGTGTGTGTGTGATTTGATTATATTTTTGCAATTTAGACGTGTTTTCAGTGAGTTTATATCTAATTTCTCTATTTATAGTGATGCATGTGTGAATTTACTAAATTCTGTTTATAAATAACGAGGATATATGAATCTTATGATAATGTGAATTTTGTATAAGTTGATAAACAAAATCTTCTTCTGTATACATGATTTTGTTGATAGATTTTGTTTCAACCTTGTTGTATTGATCTGTGTTCGTGCGTGTGTTCATTGGGATTTGACTAAGAATAGTTTAAACCATTCACCATCAGACTTTATGATTCCTGAAAAGAGATTAGCTGGAGGAGAGGAAGTAGTAGATGAATCTTTGATCAAGAGGACTAAAAGTGACACAGGGTCTTCTTCAACTGTAGCAACCATGGGTGGGGTAAACAACCCTAACGGTACCACCAATGAGAAATCAGATATTGATGAGGATCTCCATAGCCGACAGCTTGCAGTTTATGGTCGGGAAACTATGAGGCGCTTATTTGCATCCAATGTTCTAGTCTCTGGGATGCAGGGACTTGGTGCTGAAATCAGTGAGTCTATTGAGCTATATATATGTGCTTATGTGTGCTGATGCATATATGATGTACGCTTTTGAAATTGACTTTTGTGTATGACAGAGGAGAGGGCTACACATAAAACAGTTATTACATAATAACATATAAATAAATAAAAAGCGTGTCGTCATCTATGGCAATTAATTAAATAAGTTATGCCAGGAGGGAAGTGAGTATACACATAATCATTGTAAGAATGGCATCGTGCTTCCAGTGTATATGTATATGATATGACACATTTCCTTTTCAGGTAAGCTTTTTATTTGTTGATTTGACCCGTTATCAGGTAAAGCATGACCCAAATAGACCCAATTATAAGTGTTTATTGGATTTACATTGGCTGTGACACTCTAGTCTTTTTTTACACTTAAAGATGATAAACTGTTTTTTTAAGGCAACACTGAACCTCTTAATCTGGGTCTTATGTTGGCTTCATGGGAGCATGTACATATGAACTTTTGGTTTGTCATCACAAATTCTTGTTGAGCCCATTAGCGATACTTTTCCATGAGATGGGAGATTTCTATTTCTTATCTTGAAGTAGTTGTTACTTGTAAATTTATGTGTAGCATTTATGTGCACTGTCTGCAGCAAAAAACCTTATCCTTGCTGGTGTCAAGTCTGTGACATTGCATGATGAAGGAACCATCGAGTTGTGGGATTTATCTAGCAATTTCATTTTTACGGAGGATGACATTGGAAAGAACAGAGCTCTTGCTTCTCTCAACAAAATGCAAGAACTGAACAGTTCTGTTGTCATCTCTACATTAACAACTGAGTTAACTATAGAGGACCTCTCTGAGTTTCAGGTGATCTTTTTCATCTCTTGGTATAGATGTTTCTTTTGCAGCCCACATGTGCACCTCTCTAAGAAGCACAAAGACGCCCGCCTAGCGTCATCTGATACAAACTAGTCGTCGCCTATTACCGTTTATAGTCATCAATGTTTCAAATTAACACGGATTTTCTTGAGGGTTTTATTACCAAGTTTTGCATGCCTATTACTTCTGAAATTTATTGAAACACAATCTCTAAGATGACTTGAGTCCGAAACACATATAAACTGTTGCAGGTGATATATTTTAAAAGATCTGTAGCTTTAAGCCTCAACTTCTTTGGGTTTCTAAATTTTACCCTTGATCAAAATCTCAATTTTGTGGCACTGTAAATCATGAACTAGATGAATGTAATAAAGATTAATAAAGCATAATATAGGGCAACAACATCATGGAAAGATAAACTTGTTAGAATATATGGCAACTGTATTACAATATTTTATTAACTATATTATATCCATAGTTAGATAACTTTATAAGGCTAAAGGATGTGGGGGGCATGGGTTGGGTCATCAATTGCCACGTAGGACCATTAATGGATTGCTATACCACCCCCTTGTCTCATCCATCATGGTTTGCATGGTTTAAACCATGCCAACCATGGGCCTCCTTTTCTTTTTTAATATTTCTTTTTCTTTTCTCAAAAATAAATTAAAATAAGATAATAGTGATTTGGGTCCTGACCACACCCTTAGGGTAGTGGTTTTGGATGGTGGATTAGAAGTGGGTGACATGGCGCTTGTGTGGAGGGTCATGGTGACCAAGAGGATCATGACCACGTCCTATAGCCTAACTAAGGGGTGTGAGATTTGATTTCAGAATGCATGATCTGATATTCGATTAGTATTAAGTTAAGTAGCATTGATGAGAATCCACCTGTCAAAGTAGCAGATTTCGGAGAGACGGTACTGATTTTGCATTTTCATTATTTTGCATAAAAAGTCATATGTTTTGCTCTCATTTTGTATATTTTATAATCTCTCTGTACACGTGTCATCAAGTCTTCTTGCTTTTATGTTCTTTAAAAAAAAAAAGTCTGGTATAAAGTGTACTCTAGTCTACTCGCTGAGTTCAGTCATAGGTTCATAATTATGTGCTTGTTCATTTCTTGATTACATCTTAATTTTGCAATGCTTGCTGCAGGCTGTAGTATTCACAGATATCAGTTTGGAGAAAGCAATCGAATTCGATAACTTTTGCCATAGACATGAGCCTCCAATCGCTTTTATTAAATCGGAAGTACGTGGACTTTTCGGTAGTGTGTTTTGTGACTTCGGTCCTAAATTCACTGTTTCTGATTTAGACGGAGAGGATCCACACACAGGCATTATTGCATCCATAAGCAATGACAACCCTCCACTTGTCACATTCATTGACGATGAACGGCTAGAGTTTCAAGACGGAGATCTAGTTACATTCTCTGAGGTTCAGGGGATGTCAGAGCTAAATGACGGGAAGCCAAGAAAGGTAATAAATGCAAAACCGTATTCATTTAGCATTGAAGAAGATACCACAAGTTACGGTGAATATAAGAGAGGAGGAATTGTCACTGAGTTAAAGCAACCAAAGGTGTTGCAATTTAAGCCACTGGAAGAAGCACTGAAAGATCCCGGTGAATTTCTTCTCAGTGATTTTTCAAAATTTGACCGCCCTCTGCTCTTGCATCTGTTGTTTCAAGCACTGGATAAGTTTGTATCGGAGTTGCGAAGATATCCTGTTGCTGGATCTGAAAAAGATGCTCAGAAATTGATATCTTTGGTTTTTAGTATGCTGAAAGATGGAAATATTGATCGGGTTGATGAGAAAATTGTTAGAAACTTTGCGTTCGGTGCAAGGGCTGTGTTGAACCCCTTGGCAGCCATGTTTGGGGGTATTGTTGGACAGGAAGTTGTTAAGGCTTGTTCTGGAAAGTTTCATCCACTACTTCAGGTTAGTTATTTCTTATTGAACATTTTTTTTCTGTTGATCATATGATTATTTATCTAAGTAATAATTAGTTTATACAAGCTGCAAGCCTGCAACAAAAATAATTATCCTAGGGTAAAGCAACTTTTTCTTATTTACATCTTTAACCTAATTATAAAGAATTTATTTCATTTTTATAAATTATCTCTACTCTTTTCCCAAAATTGTTTTTTTTTCCTCAGGTAATTGTTTTTTTCTTAGGCAAGTTGCAAAAGGTTAATTTGTTAATGGTAGGAGAGTCTATATATATCAACTCTGCATGATATTAAAATTACCGTTATCCCGCCGCAATAACCTATATCTCAAACACCTACTTTGTGTGTTTAGCTTTTCTATGCTTAGAGTGCGCAATCCAACTTAACGGGACCATTCTGTTTCCTTTTTGGTGGACAGTTTTTCTATTTTGACTCTCTCGAGTCTCTTCCTGTTGAGCCCTTGGATCCCGATGACTTGAAGCCCTTGAATAGCCGTTACGATGCTCAGATCTCAGTCTTTGGTGCTAAGCTGCAGAAACAATTAGAGGAAGCTAAAGTTTTCGTTGTAGGATCTGGTGCACTAGGCTGCGAGTTTTTGAAAAATTTAGCCTTAATGGGTGTTTCTTGCGGTAACGGAGGAAAGCTAACAATTACCGATGATGACATTATTGAAAAAAGCAACCTTAGTAGACAGTTCCTTTTTCGAGATTGTAACATTGGTCAGGCTAAGTCAACCGTTGCAGCAACTGCTGCCACCTTGATAAACCCAAATTTTCATATTGAAGCACTTCAAAATCGCGCCAGCCCCGATACTGAAAATGTGTTTGACGACACTTTCTGGGAGGTTCTTAGCGTTGTAATCAACGCTCTTGACAATGTGAATGCAAGGCTCTATATCGATCAGAGGTGTTTGTATTTTCAAAAACCGCTTTTAGAGTCTGGAACTTTAGGTGCCCTGTGTAACACACAGATGGTCATTCCTCACTTGACTGAGAACTATGGTGCCTCCCAGGACCCACAAGAGAAACGCGCTCCAATGTGTACTGTTCATTCTTTCCCGCACAACATTGACCACTGTTTGACTTGGGCTAGGTCAGAGTTTGAAGGATTGCTTGAGAAGACACCAGCTGAAGCAAATGCTTATCTGTTGAACCCAAGTGAAAATATTTCTGGTATGGAAAAAGCTGGTGATGCACAGGCAAGGGATAAACTGGAACGTGTGCTTGAATGCCTAGAGACGGAGCGATGTGAATCATTTATAGACTGCATAACTTGGGCCCGCCTAAAGTAACCTTCTTTTTTATACCAGTGCCTACAATTTAACATTTTCTATGGTTCCAGATGAATCATCGGGTTGGGCCGATCCAGCAAGCACCTTTTTTTCTCTCTGTTTCTCAAGTTTTATATATAAAGTTTTTTTAAATATGGCTAACAATACCATACCACTACAAAGATAATATAATATGTGATTACACTTTGGGTGACTTTTGACCCTTATTTCTAAATGGGCTGTGTTTTTTTGTGTGGGCCAAAACAGGTTGGGTTACCATAATCAGTTTTTCTGATATTTTTTTATTCAAATTAAAGTATAAATAATTGGTGTATTAAATATTATAACAGAAGTTATATCACTTCAATAACAATATTCTAGCTTTTTGAATGACATAATTAGGAGGTTTTATGCATTATATCACACTTTGGGCTACATTCAACCCGTTTGACCTGTTCGACCTATACACTTTTCAGCTGTTTTATTTTATTTTATTTTTAACTTTGCTTGATGGACCTGTAAACACAACCTGAATCAATAATCTCATGTTCTCTTTCAGGTTTGAAGATTACTTTGCTAACCGTGTGAAACAACTCACCTTCACTTTCCCAGAGGATGCTGTTAACACTAGTGGGGCACCTTTTTGGTCTGCCCCAAAACGTTTCCCGCGCCCCTTGCAGTTTTCTGTTGAAGACCAAAGCCACCTTAACTTTGTTATGGCAGCATCCATTTTACAAGCAGAGACTTATGGCTTTCCAACTCCCAAGTGGGTCAAGTCTCATGCAAAGTTTGCTGATGCTGTTAGTGAAGTCGCGGTCCCTGATTTCGAGCCCAAGGAGGGTGTGAAGATTGTAACCGATGATAAAGACACTGATATGTCCACTGTATTCATTGATGACTCTGTTGTAATAAATGAATTGGTCAACAGGTTAAAATTGTGCTACAAGAACCTACCACAAGGCTTCAGGATGAACCCGATTCGGTTTGAAAAGGTCCTCCCTCTGTGCCTTTCCCTATGTGTTTATTATTATCTCTTGGTTTTCTGGCTGTGTTTAAGTTTAGAGGTGATGATTGTTGACCATTTACTTAAGCACGGGGTAAAACGGGTTAAATAAAAACAATAAGAAAAAACTAGCATAAAAGGAACGGGGTCAAATGGTCAAAAGTCTCCAAAAAGCTATTTTTAATGCATAAATACTAGGGGTCTTCATAAACCGTTAACACTGACCGAAGGTCTGAACCGCCTAAACCAAATCAAGTCCGCCGGTTTGAGACCCAGATGGTTCGGTTTAGACAGGTTGACGGTTCGGTCATGTTTGGAACATGGAACCGGCTGTTTAACCTATATTATATATTTTTTTTTTTTTAAATTTGTAGTTTTCTATATGTATGTGTACTATAATCATGAAACCTCTTATCATTTAAAGTATTTTCATACAACGCAATTAAGGTAAGTCATACATGATGATTTATTTCTTGACATCGGAGCATGCAACCGGCTGTTTAACCTTTATTATTTTTATATTTTTTGTTTTTGAAGTATGTAGTTTTCTATATGTATTATAATCATGAACACTCTTTATCATTAATAATATTTTCATACAAGCCAATTAATGTAAATCATAAATGATGATTCATTTGTTGACATTTTCTTTTCATTGCATGCCAGATGACCTTGGTTTCAAACCTAATCATGTTTTTGAATGTTTATGATGGCGCATCAAACGGGTCAAAAAGTCACCTGGAATCGGCTCAAAAATCGCCAAACTCTATTTTATATGCATAAATTCTCTTAAATCATTTTTATTGGAAAAGTTAATATACTAATTATAAATTTTCTAATTTACTGGAGTCATTGGACAGCAAATATTTTGAGTCAACCCAATCCGAAGTGTCTTGATCCGTATGAACCTGAACCTAATGGTTTTTTGAATGTTTAGGATGATGACACCAATTATCACATGGACCTAATAGCGGGACTAGCCAATATGAGAGCTCGGAATTACAGCATCCCTGAAGTTGACAAGCTCAAGGCCAAGTTCATTGCTGGCCGGATCATCCCCGCCATAGCAACCACAACCGCCATGGCCACTGGTTTTGTCTGTCTGGAGCTCTACAAGGTCCTGAACGGAGGTCACAAAGTGGAGGACTATAAGAACACCTATGTCAACCTGGCAACCCCTCTATTCTCCATGGCTGAACCTGTTCCGCCAAAGGTGATCAAACACCAGGACCTGAGCTGGACTGTTTGGGACCGTTGGATCCTCAGAGATGACCTGACATTGGGAGAGCTTCTTCAATGGCTAGAAAGTAAAGGACTGAAAGTTTTCATCATATCTTTTGGGAGCTATTTTCTTTATAACAGAATGGGTTCGAGTCATGGAGATAGGATGGAGAAGAAGATGGTGAGTTTAGCTAAAGAAGTAGCTAAAGCCGATCTCCCTGCATACAGACGACATTTTGATGTGGTGGTGAACTGTGATGACAGTGATGGCAAGAATGTTGATATTCCTCAGATCTCGATATACTTCAGGTAGATTCACAGATTGTCTCGTGATATCGTTTTAATTTGTCACTAGAGTCGTGATTCCAGTTTCTAGTCATGTATCGCCGTTTATTGTTGATTTTAAGCAGCAGAGTTTGTTACATTTTATGGTAAAAACCTAGTACACCAAGGTGTTATTACAAGATTATGCTATAAACATATTTCAGCATAATGCATTCATGTTCTCGTAATGTTTTTTTTCGTCTTTTAGGTGTGCAGGTTGAGTTGCTAAACTAAGATAATTACAAAAAAAAAAAAAAAAAATCTTTTATTTGAAAATTTGCAAATGTGTAATTTTCAGAATGTTTCTCGTTTTTATTTTTATTTTTACTTTCTTTTAACCCTTTTCAATCGTTATTAATATTTCATCAAGTTAAAACATATAAGTTGGTTAAATAATGAAATTTAAAAAAAGTTATAAAGAACAAAATAAAAAGAAAAAGAATTAAAAAAAATGTAAGAGAAAGGGAAAAAATTATAATGGTGAAAATTGAACATTTCGTTTAGTTGTAAGGGCAAAATTTATAAAAACTAACATATTTTTTATACCAATTAGCAGAAATGAGGTAAATGTGTTGTAACTTTTTAAATAAAGGTTGTTTTGTGTTATTATCTCACAACATACAAGCTCACAAAACCTGTAATTTACTCTACCTTTGACAACAAACGTGGGTGTTCCAATAATTAGAAAGGACGTCATGTGGTGTTCTATATCATCGTAGTATTCGTTATTATAGTCTATTTACACCACACACAAAGATCTCTAGAAGAATAATGTAAGCAGTGACATTACAAAGCATGGGGAAGGTTCAAATGAAAACCACTAGTTATTGTGAAAACTCGAAAACTAATTAAAAACCACTAAAAAGAAGGGGGGGGGGGGGGGGGGGGGGGAGACTTTTAATGAAGGAGGGGTAAAATTGGAAAAAAAAAAAAATATGTAACTTTTCAAACATTTTCCATTTCTCCATACGTTATCAGTTTAAAACAAAAATGGCACCATAAGATCACAAATTTTTGTATCTTTCATTCAAGTATATTCGAGCATATTTTTTATGACATAAAAAAAGATTTATGGTGTCGTCTTGTTTTCAATACTATTATTATAGTAGTGCACATGTGCAATATAACATGTACTACAATTGCATTACATGCTTAAAATTAGCTTTTTGAGTCTATTTTAGCTTTTAGGGTTAGTTTTTTTGGAGGTTTATGACTAGGATTAGGTTTTTGGGTGTGGGGGGGAGGGGGGTTTAGGTTTTTGGGGGGTGGGGGTGGGGGGTTTAGGTTTTTTTCGGGTTTATGTTTAGGGTTTAGTTTTAGGTTTTCGGGAGGGTGGGGGTGGGGGGTTTAGGTTTTTGGGGGGGGGGGGGGGGGGTTTAGGTTTTTGGGGGGTGTCGGTGGGGGGTGGGTTAAGTGGTTTAGGCTTTCCGTATTAGTGTACTACATATGTGCAGTACAACAAAAAAAAAATTTGAAATATTTTTTTTTCATATATAAAAATCAGCGAAATTTATAAAAAAATTGAAAAAAATCTTTTTTTTTGTGTGTTTTTTAGGCTTTTTTTAGTTAGTTTTCGAGTTTTCACAATAAAAGTGGTTTTCATTTGAACCATCCCCTACAAAGCATATGTACACAAGTGTAGTCATTAATGTGAGTAAAGATTCCAGCTAGACAAAACTAACACATGCAAAAGATAGAAGAATATTTGATTGTATATATATTATCTTGTATTTTTTATTCTTTAATTTGTAACCGTTTCTTTTTCTTTATTTTCTGACAAAAGAGCACAAATGTATTGACTCTCCTATGTGGCACCATAAATGCCATGACTCATGAGTGTTGTACGATGCACAGGGAAATCATCTTGAAAACCCTAGAGAACAACATGATCCTTGTCCTAACGTGAGTCACTTGCATAAACACCAAGTCTTATATGCTAACATGGTGGTAGCATGAGTCAGCTGCAGAAAATTCGATACACAAACTGTATCCAATACGATCGAAAGTGACGGTTCAATTAAGCACTTTCTTGAAAAACCAATTTTACATTTAAGTTTCAGTTATTAGGTATATAGGGTATGTTTGGCATGGAGCTTTTAGAAGCTTTTAAAAGCTTCTAGCGTTAAGCTTTTAAGAAAAAGCTCATACTCAATAAAAAGACTTATTTGGTTGAAGGAGCTTGAAGCTTTTAGATTAGGAGGTTGAAGCTTTTGGTTGAACGCTCCTACTAGTAGCGTTTAAAAAGAGCTACAAGTTTTTAGGGTAAAAATGACTATTTTAACCTCTAAAGATAATGAACTTTTTAATGTACAAACTTTTTAAATTTTTAGTTATGTTTATTTTGGTTATTTTATACATTTTTAAAAAAAGCTTCAGCTACTCTGCCAAACACCAAATATATCTAAAAAACTACAGCTACTAGCTACCAACTATAGCTACCAGCTACTTTTACCCAACATACCCATACTCTTTATAATCATTTTATAAGTAAAGATTTATTGGTAAGCAAAAAAAAAATAGGAGGAAACCACAAGTTTGACATGCAAAAGGAAGTTATAAATTCATTTCTACATAACTTTCTTCAAATCTTTTGCATACATACACATGTAATTCAAATAAAGAAGTAATTTTTGTAAAGATTTTCTTTTTAATTGATTTTGACTTTTTTTAAGAAATAATTTTTGTAAAGATTTTTTTTTTTACATTTTAAATTGATTTTGACTTTTTTTTTTTACTTTTAATGTTTTAATTTTATATTTGTTAAAACTTCTACATGTGTTTTTAAAAGCTTCGAAAAAGATAAGGTAAAAATGATTTTTACGAGTGTTTTTACACGTTCCCTAGTTTCTCACTTTTTTACACGTTCTATTACTTCCTTCTATATCACATTGATACTTATTTGATTATAAGGGTGAGGATTAAATATGAAGTTTATTTTGGCTAGGAAGTATAGGAAGCAATAGGATTAGGACATGTGGCAAAATTTAAAATAAAGAGGAAGGGTATTTTAGTCAATCTTATCATTTTCTTCTTCCTTCTTTTTCCCAGTAACATCAAAACCCACCATTTTCAAAACCCACCATCTTCAACCATTTCTTCACATTCTATCTCAATAATCACACTACATTATAGTGCGATTTTCGTCACCAATCAATGATTCAAACACCCGATCAACGTGTTCCTCAGCTTTTTTAAAGAAAACTCAGTTTAATTTCATATAAAATCTCGTTTTTTCCGGTGATTTTGAAGATAATCACTCGATCCGTTCGATTCGATCTCTGATAAGTGTTTCAATCATTCAAATTTCGTCAATCGTTGAAGAAACCGACTTCGATCCATGTAAGAAATTCTTTAATTTCATTTTTATTATCTGGGTTTTTGATTTAGTCATTGCGTTTTACGATCTTGGTGGGGGTCCGGGGGCAACGCCCCTGGTAGCAGGCTCCCAGGGGCGGCAGCCCCTGGCGGGGTCCAAGGGGCAGAGCCCCTGGCTCAATGCATCAGAAATTCACATCACAGACAAAACTATTGTCCTGGTTCAATGCGTTTTAGAGTTAGAACACTTTCTTTGGTGTTTTTAGGCCATTGCGTTTTAGAACTAAGACATTTTTATGTGTTTTCTGGCCATTGCGTTTTAGAAAAACACATTTTTTAAGTGTTTTTAGTCATTGCGTTTTAGGTAAAAACACATTTTTAGGTGTTTTCAGTCCATTGCGTTTTAGAGAGAACACTTTCTTTTGTTTTTTTAGGCCATTGCGTTTTAGAAAGGAGACATTTTTAAGTGTTTTCTGGCCATTGCGTTTTATAAATAAGACATTTCTTTGTGTTTTTTGTGCATTGCATTTTAGGTAAAACACATTTTTATGTGTTTTCAGTCCATTGCGTTTTAGAAAGTACACTTTCTTTTGTGTTTTTAGGCCATTGCGTTTTACAAATAAGACATTTCTGTGTTTTTTTGTGCATTGCGTTTTAGAAAAAATGTCATTTTTTAGGTTTTTTTCATTGCGTTTTACGAAACTGGGTTTTAATTTTTTTTTTCGAAAATATAGCAACAGTATACTCGTTTTAAAGATAAAAAAGCTCGTTTTTTTGGTGCAATTTTTATAAAAAAAATGTCGTATGAAAGAGTTATTAACGTTTAAAAAATTGGGGGGGGGGGGGGGGGAATTGGAGGAGAGAGAAACTAGTGCCTTAGATTAACTAGAATGCCCCTAAACAAACCTACACGCCTCTTTTCTTCCTTTCAATTTCTCTCATTTAATCTTAGCCCTTGATTAACTAAATAGATGGTCAAGATTACTTCCTAGCCTTCTTAGCCAAATAAACTTACTATTATATCCTAACCCTTGATTATAAACTTGATGTTCTATTATAATCATTTGTAAACAGCTTGTTAAGCGCATTTACTACCAGTTACCCTCTTTATACTTAGGAAAATTTTATAAATTATTACAAAACTATCATACGCTACTTTACAAATATTTAAGGAACACACATGTAGATGATGCAAACATAAATAAAAAAGGGATATACCTACAAAAATAAAACACCCACATGTTATATTTCAGTTTAAAAACATTTATAACTGAAATATGTTATATCACCTCTGAGAGCAAACATGCGCATTTTAGGCGCGAGATAAGTTGGTTAAAGTGAAAACCGAGCGCCAACCAATCCTCGCTCGCGAGTTGAGAAGTACCTCAGGGTTCATGGCCAGAGATCCCAACCGAGATGATCTTTACCTGTCATACCTTGGTTTGAAGATTCCGACAGCCTAACCAAGTCTCCAATCAACGTCTGTTTAGTTAACAAGTGATGAAAATTATTTGCTTATTTGTCTACAAACAGAAAGCACATACAATAATAGTAAAGTAACAGAGAAACAAGATAAGATAGAATGTATACTAATCGAGTTGCTTGGTCCAGTCAAAAGGCTCCCAATCTCGAGTAAAATTCGCGACAGCTTCTTTCTGGGTGTCGATAGAGTCGTATTTGTTGCGTCGGTGCATGTCTTCTGCAGGCAACTGAAGCATACCCCTTATAACATTCACACCAAAATTGCTCTTGAACTGCGATTCATCATCGATAACGTGAACAAACCCTTTCTTCAAACCAAACTCCACATGGAAGTATGGAAAGTCTTCTGGTATCGAGTGTCGCAACCCTTTTACACTTGTGTCGATTAATTTCTTGGCATTGTGTTGGCTCCATTCATCTTCGGCTTCATCAATTGCCTGCAAACAATAACAAATATCCTCATTGTCTTCTTTGGTTCATTCATGAAAAATCCAAAAGATTATTGTAATCTTTCATCAGTATGCAGATTACTCATGTTTTGGGTTGTCACATCTAACATGTATAATAAACAAGTCGTGTTCAAGTTGACCAGTTTAGCCCATTTGACTCAAAAGGTCTACCCACCAACCGGTTTAAAATTAGAATAAAAAATACATTTGATAACGTCAACCGATCCGTTTACGCTCTGTTTAACCCATTTATTACAACCCACAAACCCGTTTACAAACTGCTTGGGTTAAACGATTTTAAGTTTGTCCAAGTTATCGATTCAACCCACCAACCCGACACGATTGCCACCCTTAGTTTAAATAATAATAAGGGTAAATTGCATTTTACGTCCTTTAAGTTTCAGCAAAATTTCAGGCACTGTCCTTTAACTAACGAAATTACAACATATGTCCTTTATGTTTTAATTTTTTTTCAACAGTTGTCCTTTATGTTTTAATTAGGGGTGCAAACGAGCCAAGCGGCTCGCGAGCTACTCGAGATCGGCTCGAGAAAAAGCTCGAAACGAGCCAAGCCTTAACGAGCCCGAGCCGAGCTTGAGCCTCAAAACAAAGCTCGTTTGTTTATCGAGCCCGAGCTCGAGCCTCGCATGTGAAGCTCGTTAGGCTCGTCGAGCCTTAGTGTAAATGAGCCGAGTCGAGCCGAGCTTATTTAAACTTGTTTCCAAGCCGACCTCGAACCTAAAAATAAGCTTATTTAGTAAACGAGCCCGAGCCCGAGCTTCACTTATCGAGCCCGCGAGCCTAAAAAGTCTATTATTTATATTATTTTTATTTAATATAATAATAAATAGATAATAAACGAGCCGAGCCCGAGCCGAGCTCGAGCTTGAGAAAATACAAACGAGCCGAGCTCGAGCTTTGAAAACAAAGCTCGAATCGAGCCGAGCTCGAGCCCGAGCTCTCATAAGTTAATCGAGCTCGGGCTCGGCTCGGCTCGTTTGCACACCTAGTTTTAATTGCGGTTGTCCTTTATTTTTGTATTTTTTTAGTGAGAAAGGACACCACATGTAAGAAATTAGAACATAAAGGACATCCGCTGTAATTTCGTTAGTTAAAGGACAACGTTTGAAATTTTGCTGAAATTTAAAGGACGTAAAATGCAATTTACCCTAATAATAATGTCACTTTGTACTCATATTCCATGTTCAGGAAAGTAACTTCAGAAATAAACGAATTAGCAAAACAGTGGACAAACCTTCTTAAAATACAGAGCGGCCTGTTTACCACCATCTGGAGGCAAAGGTATGCATTCTATCATACAATGTCGGCTCTGCTTTGCGAGCCCCATCACCGTTTCGAGAAATACGACCTCCTTCTCTTGTTTAGCAAACATCATTAGAAGACACTTCTTGAAGTTGCGTATCTCGTCCCACACGTTATCATCCACACTTCTCGTTGCCAACTCATGCTACATAAAAAAAATTACAATACCACTCAACAACATAAAGGTTTATTAATCCAGAGCGTAAATAAAAGAATAAAGTATACAGATGGTCCCTCTGGTTTACCAAAATTTTCGATTTGGTCCCTAGCTTTCCAAAAGTACACAAATGGTCCCTGTGGTTTGTACTTTGTAACGTACTTAGTCCCCAGCTTTTTCCAAAAGTACATGGATAGTCCCTGTTGTTTACACTTTGTAATGCATTTAGTCTCTAACTTGGACATGCTATGACCTTTAATTTGTTGTGTGGAGACTAAATGCGTTACAAAGTGCAAACCACAGGGACCATCCATGTACTTTTGAAAAGCTAGGCACAAAATTCAAATTTTGGTAAACCACAGGGACCATCTGTGTACTTTATTCTATAAGAAAGTTGAGTGTGACAAAAACTAACCTGCATGGGCAATATGCAACAATGTCCTGGTACAACAGGCTGCCACGGAGGTAACATTAAATATGTGAAATTGGCGATTGCTACAACTAGATGACGTGGCCTCTTTGGATTTTCAAAACAAAAGTTGCAGCGTTCTTTCTGGGTTAATATGCCTTTTTCAAAACGGGTATTTCCGGTTGACTTGGGAGCACCATTGTCGCCTTTACCTCGTTTCTTTTTCTTAGGTCCGTCATCGTAATCATATTCATCATCCGCCTGACCAGATATACTAAACTTTCTGTTTTGCATTATTGAACGTGCTACATGCATGTCCGTGTCTTCCTCTTTCTTCTTTTCACGTGTTTTTAAGCCGTGCATTATATACCTATACAGCAAAAGAAACCATGTCAACTGACCAACAAAATCAAGTATATGACGCTCGAACCAGAGAAAGATTTTCAAAACAATATTCTTTGTTTTTTCCCATATATATTCAGGAGAAAACTATGGCAAATACAAGCCAGTTTCAGTTGTTCGAGAAAAGAATTACCTGCTTGTGGTTACATCACCCTCTGAAATGGTTCTGTTGGTGGTATCTGCTTTGCGTTTCTCTTCATACACCTCAACCTCTTTCTGAAATAACAAAGTAATTACAAATTATTTCTGATGACACCAAGAGTATCGGATGGTAGAACTAAAAGGACATGAAGAAAAAACAGGTTTTGATACAAAAAGCATTTTCACGGTGGATGATAAAAGTTTAGGTCTTAACTTCTAACAAAGTTATATACAGTACTCTTACAATCAGATATAAACATATAATCTACCGCAACTGCTATATTTTTTATTTATATTAAATACAACTTAAAATTTAATATATGATCTTGAAATATTTTTAAAAACTGCTATTTTGATGTTTAGCCATACACTAGACGATAGTTGTCAATAGCGAATAGCAGACGATAGCGATAGCAGGAGCTATTTCCGCTATTTCATGTTTAGCCATACACTAGAAAAAAATTTAGAAACATTTTATAGGGGCATATTTTATCAAAATACGCTGTATATTTCATCTAAACAGGCTATTTATATTAAATTTATACTAAAACAGAAAAAAAAAACCCAAATGGGCATCGCTGTTGTATATTAAAACAAAGATAAATAAAAAATAACTAAAATGCTATATTCACGCTATGGAGTCGCTAATTATCAGGTTGCGAGATATGGTTGCTTCACTATGAAGCGCGTGATAGCAAACACTATATTCGCTAATGACAACAGTGACTAAACTTAACAGCAACCTTAATGTTTACTTGCAAACAATGTGCCTATGTTCATCTCTTTCAAATTAAGATCATGGAGGCCGGTTTTCAAACACCATGTTTTTTGGTTTGTTCCTTTTCCAAAAAACGAATTTACCAAAACTTTTTGCTTGCTTGCAACTAAAAATTAAAAAAAAAAAGCAAATAAGGACAGGACAGCTGGACAGGAGCGACGTGAAAACTAACCAGAAGTTTGTCAGCTTCATCATGCTTTCCTTTCAAACGCAGCTGCATAGCTTTAGCAGCCAACTGATTTGCACTGAGTGCAGGCTTTACATCTGCTGTACTTGATAACGGCTCTTTAAATTTGGATACATCAGGCATTATGTGTGTGTTACGATCTGTACATGAATCATCATTTTGCTTTTCTTGCTGCTGCTGAGACTTGAACTGTTGCAGAAAACTCCCATCATTGGTAAACTTCTGCATGCTGGACAATGCAGAAGAAATGACACCAGCATCCTTAACCGACATGTTTTGATTTTTCCGCTTCCCCCAGGATAAGGAATCATCAGGCCTCGGCATTCTCATTTTAGTATGGTGGTGGTCGGGTGTTCCTTTCTTGCTATCCCTTTCAGTGTCCTGGTATCAACCATACATACATCATCAAAAGTTCAAAACAACAAACTCAACTATAACCTATAACTTAATGAATATACAAGTACGTTTTAAAACACGTATAGGTGTTTTCGCATCCAATCAAGCATTTAGATCATAATACAGTCACCAAATTATAATTATAATTATATACTAAAACACAGCACAATAGCTACAGTGTTTTCTTCTGACTTTTCCTACTTCATTCCTTTTCTTTTTTTAATCTTTTTTAGGTTTTTGTTTTTCTTTTTTAGGTTTCAATCGCAGCCGTTATTGTACAGGTAATGGAACGAACCGGGTGATACCGATCGAACAATGTCGGTACTGGTATCAGTATTCGTTTTATTGTTTTCGGTGGATATAAAACACCTCTTGATATCCTTTTGGTCGTACCACGACTTTTATTTATTTTTGTTTCTCTTTCGGTTGTTATACCGAGTGCCAATACGGTAACGAACCGAACCAGTACCGGCCAAATTCCCACCACGCAGATTTACAGATATTTAAAGCTTTCGTTTATTTTAAACACGTGTTGGCATCTTTTTGGGCTTATCACAGCTTTATTTTTTAATTTTCCTCTTTCGGTTTATTATATCGATCGCCAATATCGCATCAATAGCGTAATAAACCAATATCAAACGGATTCCTGCTATTAACGATCCTTTTACCATTGTGCACGCTTCTGTTTAAAATTTGTTAAAAATCGGGTCGCCCTGCCACAGAGCGCTGGTGTAACCCCCACTAGTTTTATAAAGATGGAAGTGCAAAATGGTCATGTCAAGTGTTTTAAATTATTTGGCCCAAAAATAAACAAAATTGATAGAACTGGATTATCTGTTAGCAGCTAGAGTCAACAGCAGTGGCTTTGTTGACTTTTAACCCTAGTGAACCTTCTCCCAAGGTTACTCGCTCGGAGATGTATTTTCCCTTCAATAAATATTGAATGACTTATGTCTAATTAAACCACAACGTATCGATGCAAATGAAGAATATCAAAAATGCTTACATTTTGCTGATCCCTAGACTGCGTTCTTATCCTGTTCTTGATGGCATGAAGGTGGGCATGAGAAGGTGCAGCAGAACCTGATGCCACTGAAACCGCCAGTTTACCCAATGAACCCCAACGCTCTCCAACTACCTCATCAAGGTTTTTTCCTTCACGGGCTGCTTGCTCCTGAGCGCGTTTCAACGCCTTAAGCCTCCAGCTGGCACCACCATCTCCTACTACAGATGTTGACAGCAGATTACTCTCTCCCTGTTTCTCTTCCTCTTCTGGGTAACCACTTCCATCGTTGTTCAAGTAAGGATTCAGCTCTCTTGGATTCACCTTTTTAATCTGATAATAAAAGCTATATATGGTTACTAAATGGCACTAATTGATGATGCAGATATTTTTGTATACACTGAATGCCCAAAGAAAGATATGAAGAAGTAAGAATGACTATATGGTAGTTACGATAAATATATGAAAGCGTACCTCCTTAGCAGGTGTTTCTTCTAGCAGATCAGACGAAGCTAACGCAGATTTGGGAGCCACGTCATCTTTAGGTCTAAGCATCCACTCCAAACCCATTTCTTTCCTTACGATGTTTTCGGCATTCGGGGAACGAGATACACCTGCAATACATAAAAATAAATCAAGCAAAGTGAATATGTGAATCCTTAAAGAGTACTAAAAGAAATAATCTCACAACTCATACCATCCTCATCGGATTCAAGATTCTTGTCGGATCTTTTCTTCTTGCCGTTCTTCTTACGGCTTTTCTCACCAACTTTATCTTCATCATCGTCATCACTGGAATATTCTCTACTCCTCCTTGATTTCTTTGACTTCCTTTTCCTACGTGTCCTTGAATCATCATCACTGTCACTTTCACTAGCATCTGACGAATCTTCTTCCGAGGAATACCACTTCTTTTTAGACCGTTTCTTGATTCTTTCGGATCCATCATCATGATGACGGGACTT